>JAJEJO010053286.1:65447-99472 GCA_020662805.1 Glaucomys volans | reverse complement strand
AGCAAAACTGAACCAGAAGCATTTTTAATGATAGAAATTTGTACAATATATGTTGCAAGGAAGGAGTTAGTAGAAGCAAAAAGTTAGGTGATAAATGAGCCGTAATATCCAGACTTAACCGAAGAGTGAAGGAAAAGCAGCTCACTGCCACAATCGGAGGGATTAGCCATGTGTACATGACATTTAGTTTTCAGACTGCAGTCATTTGAAGCACATAAAATGTGTTATGTTGATAAATCCCACATATGTCTCAGATTTACAAAACCAAAGAGATAATAAAAATCATAAGGGTGAAATCACATGCCTGTTGTACCAGAAAAATTTAGGTTACTGTTTTGAGGAAGGCATTACGAAGCAGGGTTCTTAGGGTTTGTTTTTGTTTTTTTCTTTTATCAAATATCTGATCATCTACTATACCCATCCTTGGGGTAAACACTAGTAAGTGCCTTGGAAAGTTTGTTGATCCAGGAAGTATAATAATATAGTAATGAAGAAAATGGAGAGGGGCAACTGGGCACTTCCTTGTCCCCAATCTTAAAGATACTCAGAAAACATATGAAATCTATTTGCATTGTAGGCATGCAATCTATCCTATATATTCCCCCTGCTTGTAGGAGCAGTGTGGATTTCCTTTTTTTTTTTTCCAATTTATTAATTTTTTGTGAAATCACTATTGAGAAGAGATTCTTAGAAAAGCCATTACACAAGGGGAGGTAAGGAGAAATTGGGTACTTGCGACTGAATCCAGAGCTTTGTGCATGCTAGGCAAGCACTCTGTCACTAAGCTATATCCTGGGCCCTGTGGATTTTCATTTTGTCTGACCCTCCACTGCTGAGGTGCACATGAGTAATAAAATCCTCTCTGTTTAGTTCTCAACTTCTGTCTTTGAAATTGCAAAATAGTATGCTGGGGCCAATGTGGCCCTGGGGTTGAACACCAGTGTATGAAATCTTTCCTGCTAGGCCATTTATTGGCTAAGTGTCAGCCATTTCCAATACTTGAGTCCTTCATTAAAAAAAAAGATCATACATTCAAAATCTTATTTACCTCTCTCCCTGCCCCAGTAACTAAGGAAGGAATGTTTACTTTTAAATGCTTAGAAGGTTCTCTGAAAGCAATGTTTTAAATGCTAAAATTGAGAGAAACACCAGAAAAATGATGGAATTGATTATTTACTGTTCTGAACTCTGATTCTTAGTTAATACACTATTAGATAGGGAATAAAGAATGGCACATTTATAGAGACAGAGGATGTTGAAATTAATGAAATTTGTATCTATTAAAATTTGGCTGTCGTTTGCATTTAATGAAAAACAGGATTGATTGATAGCTTGTTGGATTCTCAGACTCAAAAGTTCTGTAAAAATTCTATGTCTTGCTATATTTTAATATGGCCCTCTTAAGTCTAATTGTTCAATTGTTGGGTAGGATAGTTAGCCATGAACAGGTGGGAAGGAGAAAGGACAATGAAAGGCAACTCAAAATCACAGGGAACCTTAATTTACACACACAAGCACGGAAGATGGCAGCCTAGGATATCAAAACCTCCCTCAACCTTAATTAAGAAAAACTACAGTTTCCCAGTTTCCAGATCAATTGATCATGTCATCATTATCTCTTGTAACCAGGAGTTTCCAGGACTACCCCATCATCAGAATTATGTCACAATCCTTAATCACTCGATAGCCAAAACATCAAGACCCTCACAAAGAAAACTTGATAGGCCCATTAAGAGGGTAAAATAAACCAATTAAGGGGATGGGAAATTGAAACAAAGCAGGGGACTCAGTTTCCTTAAAAATTCCAAAATTGTGAGCACCGTATAGTCCTTTCTTCGAGGTGGTCTGTGCAGTTCCTAGCTGTACGCTCCCCTCACTTCTCGCTCCATTTAACTTTTGCTTACTATTCTGTTTCACTCAAATTCTTTTCTGCAGAGGAATAAGAATCAGCGCCCAAGGACAGAAGCAACTGCCCCTGCTTTGCAGGGCAGGCCCCAGCCTTATAACACAATGACCTCCTAATTTGTCATTTTTCTGATTTTCTTCCTCATAATCAAATCATTTAACTTTTAGGAGACATGATGATTTGGGGTTCATGGTCCTTGCTTATTCTACATATATTATAGTCTCTCAGTACTAGTGAGAGTATAAATCAGAAAACATTGATGACTACAAACAGTCTTAGAGCTGCAGGACTTAATATATTTTGTGAACAGACTTAAAAATTCAGTATGTTACCTTTTTGAGATGGTAGGAGTATGAATGATGAAAGCTGTAAGTCCAGCAAGATAGTCTCAACATATCTAATAGTTGAATACTAACTGATTAGAAACGCTTTCAAAATGTCATAAAACGGCAACTCACTTTAACAAACATTTTGTGTATGTACCATCTGCTATGTGCAAAGTACCGTTTTTAGTAAGTTTCAAATAACTTAATAATCATGACAGCAGCAAAAGCTATATATTGTTATCATTCTAGATGGTGCAACTGAGGTTAAGAGAGGCTAAATAATTCACCCAAATGTACCTAGCTAATGAGTACCAAGATTCACTCTCAGACAATCTGGCTGTAAAAGGAAGTGCACTTACATACACTATGCTAAGTCTTTGCTAAACAAGGCAAAGACGTCCTCCAGGAAATAACACAGAGGTCCCTTGAGAAGAGGTTTTCCTGCAGCTGAACTAGGGAATCCTGACTGAGATTCCACATTTTACCTTTCTTTGGGGGGTTCTTTCTTTTGATCCCTGATGACAATTTAGGAGACAGCATATGCCACTCCAAAATATTCCTCTTTGGCATAAAATATTTTTGTTTGGCTTTGAGATGATTATTTTGAGAAATTGCAGATTATAGGAGAAGCCCTGAAAACAGTTACTCTTTCCTAAGGGAAAAAAATGTACATCCATAAGGGAAACCTCCATTTGTAAGGGTGCCCATCTTTGGGGGAAGAGAAGGATGACTAAATCATCAGATGCTCTTCTCCTGGGGAAGGCTGTGGCCTAATCCCGCATAACAGACTTGGCTTATGGAGCTTTTCCTGAGCACCTGCCCCATATTGACCTCTTCTAATACCCTGAATTCTTTGTTTCAGTTTAAAATGGCATTTTAGCCTGAATCCATTCCACTTCTTTAACCTTTGCTTTTCTCTTGTTAATCTATCTTTTGTTACAGGGGTCTGTCACTGCTGAAAACTATGAGGGGTAGAGAAAAAATTGTTTTTCCCTTCCCAATAGCAAAAATGGCACATTGCTCCATCTAAAGCTCTGCCCAAAGATGACAGAATCATACATTTTTCTTCTTCCACTTGGTCTGACCAAGGCAGGCTAGCATTTTTAAAATACTATTTATAATATCAAACATTTATAAAGGAAATAAAGAAAATGATAAGCTGCTAAATACATATATATGATTCAACAATGAACTGAGTAACTTGCCAGATTCATGTATATTGTTTGATCCTACATTTACATCCTTAGCTAGTCTCTCACTCCAATCAGGCTTCCCAACTACCTACTTTGAAAGGAGTCTATGAATGGCAAACAATTTATGCCATCAATTTATGGCCTATAAACAAACAAACAAACAAACAGAGGAGATTCTTCTCTGTCACTCACGAGACTTTGCTCAGTGTCCTACATAGGTTTTGAGGGATGCTCCCCTTGCAGGAATGCAGCTGCTTGAAATAGTTCCATCTAGCTAAGCTGGAGTGTGTTGTCCATCATATAATATAATAATATACAGTAAATATACGAGGGATTACACATCTTTTTTAATAATAAAGTTTTCCTGTTAAAAACTATTTTCACAATTAAATGAGAACTAATAATATTTAGAATTTTCATTTTCTTACTTATAAATTTAAAGTACATTCTCTGGAAAAAAAAAATATCTAAGCAGTAATTTCCCAGTAGTAATTACTAAGGAGAAATTCCCTGAAGAAAGTAGTCATTCAGCATTTATAATCAGAAATTAAAAACTACTGCTGGTGAATGCGTTGAATTTTTATTAAATATGTTCTGCAACGACATTTTGTAATAAAATCTATATTAATGTAGACAAATCTATAAGTGGCATCTGTTAAGTTTTAAAAAAATGGAACATCTCCATCATTATCTCTAAGGAAAATGTGACATTACATGATTCGAAATCTACTTTTGCTCCTGTGGAATTACATAAAAGAAGCAGAATTTTGGTACCAATTCATCACTAAGAAAAAAAAGTTTTCACTAAAATATCTTGTTTATGATTTTAATAAGCTTTTATAACTAAGGGGTGACATTTTCCTTTTTGTCTCATCTAGCAATTCATTAATATATTCATTTCTATTTTATAAATGTTCAGATATTCCACAAAAAGCCAACAAATAATTTTAAATTCCAGGTACATGCATTAAAGTGACCTTCACATTTAGATTTAATGTTCTATTGGTCCTAACCAAAAAACTGAAGTGCGAAGTGAAATGTGGACAAACTAAAAACTACCTTCTTTTAAAGAAAATGCCAAGGAAAAGAGCTTTTCTGCATAACAATGACAAGGATTTTTAAAGTTTCCTCTGTATTCTTCCTCACACAAAGAACTTCATATTCCTACATTGATGTGCCTTAAAATAGTCAAAGCAAAGAACAGAGATTTTATTTATAATTTCTCATGTAGTCTTAAACTGTTGAAATTTCTTAAAGACAGATTTTGGATAGGGAAAATCTGCAGGACCTCATGCCAATTCTGGTATTTGTATATTGAGGATCTGTATAAATTCTGAGGACTAAACACACTCTTTACAAGTGTTTGAAAGCAACCATGCAGAAAAGGGACAGCTTTTTCCTTCATTATTATCAAAGACAAAGGGCACTGATGATACAGGATTTTGTACATTTACTTATGTTTTAAATTTCAAATAAAGAAATCCAAAGGGTTGGAAACAGGATGTGCAAATCCAAAATGGAGAGACTTACTGGTACATGCCATGGAAGGTGGATCTTTTACAGCTCGGAAGTAACCCTTTTCACACTGACAGACAGATGTTGCTTCCATGTAGGTTAAACTATGCGGAGGGCATTTAGAACACTTTGTGTTACCAGCAAAGGCTTTATAGAATCCTGGTCTGCAAGCTGTAAAAGCAGAAGAAACAATTTCTTTTTAGTTATGCTAGAATTCTTCTGTACAGCATTTTAATTTGTACATATTTTGGATGTCAGAGTTCAGTATCATATACACACAGAAAGGTCAATATATATGTTACTAATAAGTGAAATTAGCTATTCAATGTTAGTAACACAACCATGACATATTTTAGCTGAGGCTGCTTGCTTGTTTTTAAAAGTGTACCTAAGGCACATACACAATCATCCTTACACACAAACATTCACATACACACAAAACATTAGTGCTTACCTAAATGAGAAATGCTCATAATTGGCAATAAAAAAGATGATTTTGTGTAGTATGGGGAGATGGTATTAAATAACACTGAATCACATGGTTCAAAGTGTACTTAGATTTCGATTCCCCCTCAGTCCTTCTAAATATGCAAGGACAAAGCTTCAGTTTGGCAGGGAATATTTTTAACACCTCTGTTAGTGGTTCAGTTTTCTTTTGTGTATGGCAGATCTATATTATTTTTTGATAGTTTATGTATGCTTTTATAAAATATTTTAAATAATCTATTAATTTAACTGTAAATTATTAATTCTACGTAAGAGGTTTTTCAGGATCAGTATCTGTATGGGGTCCTCTCTGCCATGACCCATATGCAGGAGAAAAGAGTTAACTGCTGGAGGAGGATGTTGGTGGTTTTTTTATTACCCAAAAACTTATCTACTCAATAAACACACAAGTGCCAATGCTCTTTTTAAATGAGAGGGGGCATGATGGGTCTGGCCATACCAGTTCTGGCCTCTTACAACATGGAGTAGCCCAACTCTCTTTTATTTATAGACACACAGGAAAAGGGAGCAAGGACCAGGAGGAGCTTCTTCTGATAGACAGGATAGGGTGGAGTTAGGGGAGCCATTCTCTTAAGGGGAAAATTCCAGAAGGAGACAGGGAACCATTCCCACACAGCACCAATGCCTCCCTGCAGTTCCTAGAAGCCAGGCCTCTGTGTTACATGGCTCAACCTAGTCTAATTCTGCTAAATAAGGATGGCTTCCCACAAGTATCAATAAACAGTGGTAAACATATGAACCTTAACATCAGTCTCTAACTTGATGACAAAGTAGTGCAACAATGTTAATAAGAAAAAAGATTGTGTCACCAAAATATTTCTCTAAATCTGTGGAAATCAGAGTGTATAAATAATAGACAATCCTGTTCATATTTTCATAATTAAAATATTCTTTAAAAGCCTGCAATTTCTAAATTTGAATTTGTGACATAGGATTTTATACGAAATGTATCAAAAAATATCCAATAAAACACACTTATTTATATTTTTATCAACTAAATGTTTTCTACTTAATTACGTAATTTATATTCCAAATCTTTGAGTTTTTATTAATTTCAAAATAATTTCAAAAGCTGAACCTCTTGAGAAACTTCAACAATATCTTTAGGCTACTACAATATTAAAAATCTTAAAAACCAATTTAAAGACATATGTAAATCTAAATGGAGAGCTTGCATTCAGATCATTCCAATGTTATTTTAAATATCACTTAAATATTTTAAAGACACATAGGCAAGAGCTAAATATTTCTCTCCTTTTATCAGCTCTTCAAACTTCAGCTATAAACACCATTTATTACATAAAGTAGCATGCTTTTAGCTTAATTTTTGTGCCAATAAAATTTTTATTTATTTTTTGATAACTAAAATAGGATTTCAAATATTAACATCTTATATGAAAGGTTTTAAGTTAATATGCTATTTCCTTTTAGAATTTTCTTCCATGCTTAGAGAAAAGCTTGCTTCTGCCATAGAACCTTTACCACGTGCTCTTATGCAGACAATTATGTACAAGGCTTGCTCTCTCCTTATATCAGGTCTTTGTTCAAATGTCTTGGTATCAGTGAAGGCTTCCTTGTGTATTTCCCTTATTAAACTGCAACTCTTGCTATACCATACCACAATATTCCATATTATCCTTCCCTTGTTTTTCTTGCCTCCAAGTGATTTAGCAACACCTGATACATGACATATTTAATTTTAAATACCATTCCTCACGAGGATGTGAGCTCTATTAAGCAGAGATTTGTGTCTCTTTCATTTACTGAAGTTCTCCAGGGCTTAGAGGAGTGGAGGCATTCTAAGCCCTTGATGAGTATTGGGCAATGAATGAATGAGTTGCTAAGGGACTTCCTTAATTTCTATGAATTTACCATGCTTTCTTCTGCTTTGAGCCTTTTTCTCTGTTGAATTCTTTTCTATCACCATCTTACCCGCTTGCCATACCTGACTTCCTAGACAAATTTAGTTTCTCAGTGCCTCTCAGACATTTCTACACTAGCTATCCTTTGGCAAATACTTATTCAATGGCTATAAGCTCCATGAGAACATGTTGGCATAGTGCTTAGTGATTTTTATACAGTAGGTGCTCAATATATAATTATTTAATTGAAGTGGACAGTATGTGAGTACTCTGCTTATTAAATTTCTGTAAAGAATCACACGTCTATTCAGTGTATTCAGTGCATACTGTGATCATGGTATAATTTTCTTACTACAAATTTATAAGTTTTTTTCCTTGGTGAATCATTGTATAATAAGTAAGATAAAAGTAGTTAGTAACTTGAAAGTGATTTAACTACGACAGAAAAATGATAAATATTGCAAGGTGATCTAAGTATTTAAAAATTGGATTTCCATTTCAAATTATCATCTATGTGTATTTGGATTTTCTTCCTACTGCATACACATACACACAAATATAAACATATGTCTATATATACAAACATAAATATGTCTGGTGACAAAAATATGAACAAAAATTATCCTAGGCATTTACATTTTCTTTATATAAGACACATTAACAGTACACAACCTAAACCTCTTCTGTTCATACCAAAATAGATTATAACTGTTTTATTGCATCTGTAACCTTAAGTTCCTGTGACTACCACAAGCCAGAGATGGGCATTACCATTCTAGTATTTATAATACCTAGCAGATTTCAAGTACATATTTAGTTTTCATAAACACTTGAAAAATTGAATGAGTAAAATGAATAAATGCTGAATTCACTAAGACCATGAGATTACAGGAACTCTAATTGGAATGAGCATTCTGTATATCCATTTGGTTTGGTTTTGCTTGTATTTCTGCTAAAAATGGGATATCAGTACTTAGGCCTTGAGAACTTTTTCACTGCATTCTTATATACCCTTTCTTCTTCCTTTGTCACTCCAATATTTCTGTTTATAAGGTATGTAAACTTTTGCTTCCAAAGAGTAAAATAAATAAAACACTTCTTGCAATACGCTTGCTTGCAATCAAGATAAGAAAAATTCCTAATATGTGTCAGTACAGAATACTGTTGGAAAGTTGAAAGTTATCTGATTTGGTAGTTTTTTTCTTCTTTTAGAAAAAGTTATCCAGATATAGATATTCAGCTCAAACCCTCAAGTCCTACAATGATTCTAGCTGTTGTATTTTCCACCCATAGTAATACGAATCTATAATTTAAATTCACATCTCTAGGACTAGTGCATCCATCTAAGGTCTACCTATCTCTATTTTGTCCCTATTTAAGTTCATTCCACAGTTACCACAGGTTACATTTCTAAATGGCAAGAAGAACAATATTACTCTATTTTCTAAAGCAGGAATTGCAAATCATTGTTATTTAGCTGCATATGACCCAGTGCTTGATTTTGTACAGCATGCAAACTGTACAAAATGAGTATAAATACAAGATTAACTTGATTTTTAAATGAGTATAAATACAAGATAAACTTGATTTTTGGTTTTTGATGTAGATAGCCTGAAGTATATGCTGTGCAGTCCTTTATCTGAAAAAATACCAATACCTGGTCTCTAGAATAAAGTCCAAACTAATATCTAAATCTCTTCAAAGTTAGACTCACATCTATTTTTACAAGCAAGCCTTCCATTGCTGTAAAAATTTTAGTCTTGCCACTCCTCATATTTACCATACTATTTAACAGCTTTACTTAAATATAATTACTATTCAAAAACTAAATATAAAGTATACAATCTGATAAATGACATATATATGCAAATGTGAGGTGTTACCACAATTAAGAAAGTGAATGTAATAATCCATCCATTCCAAGTTTCCTTGAGCCCCTTTACTTTTACTATTTATATTTTACTTTTACCTATTTATATTTTCAGATTGAAAGTAAGTTTCACATAGGTAGCACATACGTGGGTCTGAGGTATTTCTAAATTTGTTCTAAAAACAAATTTTTTAGAACAAATTTAGAACAAACTGTCAATCTCTGTCCTTTAATTGGGGTGTTTGCATTTCATGTGATTACTGACCCAGGTAGGCTTTAAGTCTGTCTTGCTATCCCTTTTCCAGCTGTCCTGTTTTTTATTCCATTTGCCTCTTTCTGCCTTCTTTTAGGATACTTGCATACATTTTATGATCCCTTTTATCTTCTTTGTTGGTTTGTTCATTAGCAAAACTCAGGTGAATACACAGAGAACCCAGCAGCTCTCTGAAACTCATTTTCAGAACAGCATTGTGTTCTCTTGTGACTCCAGACTGTGAAATCTAGCTTCCTTCCTTTTTTCCCTGCAGTGACAGATCTGTTCTCTCAAGCCACAATACATGAAGGGAACCTACCAAAGTTTGTCAAGTTCCTCCCTCTCTGTGCTACATCCTAAATATCTTCTCAATAGAAAGGTGAAAATTGTGGGGCACTATTCTTTCTTTCTTTTTAAATCTTCTTACAGCAATCTAATATGTCACATCTTAAGAGTGACTTTTTCAGATATTTTTTGCATTGGTTTTCTTGTTTGTTTCAGGTGTTGCATATTAATCCACCTTGGTGACAAAAAATCATATTCCTGAGTCAAAATAAATTCTTACTTTATAATTGTCTTTTTCTTCCATAAGTCCTTCTTCTATCTACCATATTTAGTTTCCCAAATACATAATCTAAAAATTAAATATGAAGTTCAAGGCAATACATTCAACCAGAATGTCCAAGGTGAAAGAGAAATAGGATAACAACTGTTGGTGAGGGTATGGACCAATATGAACTCTCGTATAGCTGTGAAAGTTTAAGTTGATGCTACTACTTGGATAACCAGCAATATCTACTATAGATGAACACAGACATACCATTAGACAGACTGATTCCATTCCTCAGTATACACCCAAAGAAAAGTCCAAAGTGAAAGGGGCATTTCTCCCTGCAGCTAGTCATACTGAGTTCTCTTGCTAAGTGAGTTATCATTTCTCCATTTGATTTTCATCTTCTGCACTTATACTGACTTTCCTCACCTGATATTTGTCTCTTTCCTTTGCTTTATACTTAACAGAGTAAATCTTCTGTATTTCCTTAGTCTTATTAGTGAAGTATCCTAAAATGTCCTAAAGGAATATGTTCAACCAACCATAAGGAAAACAAGCTTACATCTTACTTAATTTCATAACATACAATTTGGAATCAGCATATTCACTTCAGAAAAATTAAATCACAATCAAATCATTATTTACAATATATTTGTGAAATGATTTCTTGATTTTATATTGCGTTGTACCTATTGATAAATGTAGCAAGAATTGGAAGAATAAATACTATGTACTTTAGAAATGGTGGATCTATAAAATGCAACAAATACTGTTACAAATTATATAATGGACAAGTTAAGTTAAAATAGTTTTCTATTTCAAAGCTATGTTTACAATTTCAGAAACCTTAAGTGAGTGCTTAAAATAACAAAAATGTAATATATTCATAAAGATCTAAGTAAAATTTTACACATATTAAAGACACATTGATTATAGAGATAGAAATATCACTAATACTTATTAGGCACATATCTTGCAATATAATTTCCTGTACAGATATTTTAAATTTCATTGTCCCCAGAAAAATGAAATCAGAAAATAGAAGACTGAAGGATTGATGGAAATACAGTTGAAGAGTACTTAGAGTCACCAATCCAAACACACAGACAAAAAATGTCTACACTTAAAAAAAGTCAAAAAATGTGTAATTTGTTTTACTCATACTTTTAAAAATTGAAAAACTAGCTATAAATTGATAGCAGTTTTCTAAGTCTACCTCCATTATCAGGGACCTGGAAGACAAAAGACCATAAGAAATCCTAGCTGGCATATCAGGCTGTGCAGTTCTTACCATTTGAGGAAATATTAAATTGCACCTGTGTGGCAGGACCTGATATGAATATAATCGAATGCCTTCCCTCATTGGTATTCTATAGTCCATAAATTTAGATAAACCTGAATGACTTATCAGTTAAATATGTGAACTGCATCACTTCTTAAATACTAGAATTCGTGCAAGAAATTTAAGAAATAGTCCAAGGCGGTTTCTTATTGTTTTCCTAGATGCGGCTGTACAATTGTGAAAGTTAAATTTCACTGTCGTGTTAAGTGGAGAAGACAGAAAAGAGATTAAGGAATTGAAAGATAAATAGGAAAAAAGTCTTCAAAACTTGAGGGTAAACAAGTATACATGTTTAGCTTCCTCACAATAACCTACAAAAACAATATAAAGAAAATCCTAAATTCAAAAAATACAAGTCTATAAACAATAGGCATATGCACTGTGCTTTAAAATATTCAACCTAACCTTCCTGCAGTGGGTTAGAGGGCACTATAAAGACAACATGAGACAATACATACAAAAATATACAAAAATGTCCAATTATCAATTTCAGTTTCCTACTGCTGCCACAAACAAATGTTTAAGGTAAACTTTTTTTTGAATAGAAAAGCCATTAGACCTACAGAAATATACTGCAGGTTGTATGACTTTCTATAAAGAATTAAAGAAAGGAGCTCTGGTTCTGGAAAAAAATGGGCACACATACTGTGTCTTCCTTCTCCTATTTAACTATAAAATCTGGGCAGGATATGCTGATCAGCTGCCTGAGGACTCTGAATCAAAGTTAATACACGTAGACATATTGAAGTTGAAATTTTGCAGTACAGCTGAGCTGGTGATAAGTTTTCTGTTCTTCTCTCCCTTTCCCCCCTTCTCTTCTACACATCTGTTACCATACCCTGAAAAAGCTGAAACCCAAAAGTGGGCACCAGGTCACAGAGATCCAGGACAAGCCAGCTGATTTTGCTTTGGAGTGGAAATTGGAAGTTCTAATGCTCAGAATGTGAAAATCTCTACTTCTCTTTTTTCTTTTTGTTTTCTCCTTAGCTCCTGCCTAGCCATCAAGGAATCATAGTGTTGGTAGTCAGTAATGGAAGCCCACAGGAGCCAAAATTCTAAAGGAAGGAAACCTTCTCTGTTCACTGAAACTTTTTTCTCTGTATCGGTTTCCCTTGGCCCTGGATGTGGAGTTAGTTGCAGAAGTGCACAGCAAAGTAAATGAAGCATCAGCCTTCTAGCCAAGGGACTTTAAAGAGGAAATATGGAAAAAGAGAAAGTACCCAAGAGAACAAGGAGAGAAAGGATATTGGGGAACAATCCCTAAAACTTTTATCAATTCCTGAACTTTCTCCTAAACTGCATTTGTGTCGATCTGATTCTATTTAACATACCAAAGAATAAAGACCTGAACCAAAAAAAACAGAACCTAGATAGATCTCTGACTAACAGCAGAGAGCTTAAATATTGGTTAGATAAAGAAAAGGACAGCAACCTAGAAATCATACAGTTTTGGTTTTTTTTTTCTTATTACTATTTAACACCTCAACTTATAAAACAAACAAGGACCTTATACATACAAATATTGAAAAATCTAAGTAAGTTGCTACTAACAAGAACTTTGTATGCAGTGTTTTGGTTATTCTTATAAAAATTAACACCAAAGAAAATGTGGTCTTTGAAAATAGATTGCATGGTTTTTATTTCTGTTTCTGTATTTTATTAGCTGTCAATTCTGGCAACCTATTTGTGCATCAATTTTCTCATTTGTAAAATTGGTGTTATGGTCTGAATGTTTATGTTTCCCTTCAAAACTCTATGTTGAAGCCAAAATCCCCAACAAGAAAGGAGTGAGAAGACCAAGGTACTCCTCTCTTACATGTGAGGATACAATAAGTCTATATGCAAACCAGGAGGAGTGCTCTGAACAGACACAGGTCTGCTACAGCCTGAATCTTGTACTTCTCAGCCTCTACAACAGAAATACACCCAGTCTATGATAATGGACTAAGACAAATTTTATAAATGATAGCATCTAACTCATAGGTTGCTGGGAGGGCTTAATAAATAACTATGAAAAAGGGATCAGAAATGTATAGAACATTTTACTACTTAGATGAGGAAATTGAAGTTAAGTGATCTTAATTAATTACAGTGGCAGATTATGCTTTTCAAAAATGGCCTCCACAATATATTCTAAACTACATGCTCTTCTGATAATGACTCGGGGACATTCTTTTCTCAAAGAAATTAGATCTAACTCTGTTGCTTCTTCTGGAATCTGGTATGCATGTGACTAGAGTGAAGTGACTCTATGTGACATCCTATGTGATTCTTCAGGATTCTTACTATGAAAAGCAAGCCACCATTCCAGCATAAGCACCAAGAACCAGGGAGAGAACCATGTGGAGAAGAACTTTCACTTCTTGGCTTGCAGCTCTAACAGAGTTCGAAGTTAGCAGGGAGCATCAATATTCCAGCCAGGTGAGTGAGCTATCTGAAATGTGGTTGTCTAGGCTTTCTAGACCAACTACCCAAGCAGATTCTCCATGCAGAAATGAGCTACTCTTGTTGCACCTTGGTCAATTTATAGATTCATAAGCAAAATAAATGGCTGGTGTTATTTTAAGTCATTAGGTTTGGGGATGGTTTCTCATGCAGTCCTAGGTAACCAGGACCTGTTCAAGGTCAAATGGTAAGAGAGCCAAAATTAAAACCTAACACTATTATTAACCATATGCATATTTAAAAATCTCGGACAGGGATGAAGAGAACCACAATTACAAAGGACAACTGATAATGGTACTTAGATTATAAATAACTGTTATAATGAAAACAGACTTGTGGGATTTGAGGGATATGGTTTTAACTAATGGTTTTACATTCTGCTAATCACAATTGTTAAGAAATAAAACTAATATAGCTTTATTTTAGTTATTAGAAATAAAAATATATTCTATAAGTTTTATTTCATTAAAATATTTTATGATCACTTTTTTATAGAAAAAGTAGGCTAGACATTCTATACAGCTTTGAATTAAAGAATAGATTCATTATAAAATGGATTATACACATAATAGGAACATTTTATCCAAAGTCACTCATCACTGCTCAAAGTTTCAAGTGCTCTGTCACCTCAGTAAAGTTTGACATAATATCTTTTGCTGGTTTAGCAACAAACTTACAATCCATTCTTCAATTTGACAATTATGAATGTCCCACTGTCAAGTATTTTTGACATTTCTAT
Organism: Glaucomys volans; assembly: GCA_020662805.1. Lineage (NCBI taxonomy): Eukaryota > Metazoa > Chordata > Mammalia > Rodentia > Sciuridae > Glaucomys > Glaucomys volans. Next base: position 84,961 of record JAJEJO010053286.1, on the reverse strand, counting down.
AGCTAAATGTTCAAGAAACTAAATATTGAATTGTGCATCATACATTTTTGCTGAATAAGGAAAGCATACATTTTGTTTTATTTTAAGAATTAATTTATATCTTATTGGTTCATTATTCACAAAAGTGGGGTTTATCATGATATATCTGTACACATAATAATTTTGTTGATTTCATTCCCCAGTATATCCTCTTTCCTTCCTCTCCTCCCTTTTCCTTCATCTGATCCTCTTTCTCTATTATACTTTTCCCTTTTCCATTTTCACCAGATCCCCTTTTAAATCCTTTTTCTCTCATGCTTCCACATACAAGAGAAAAACTTCTCCCCTTTGACTTTCTAAGTCTTGCTTATTTCATTCATCATGATGTTCCTCTGTTTCATTCATTCACCAATAAAAGACATAATTTCATTATTTATGACTGCAAACATAACTCCATTGTGTATATATACCATATTTTTTATCCACTTATCTGTTGATGGATACCTAGTCTGGATCCATAACTTAGCTATTATGAAGTGTGCTTCTAAAAACATGGAAATGTATGCATCTCTAATGTATACTGGTTTTAATTCTTTTGGATAATTATCAAGGAATGGCATAAATAGATCATATGGGAGTTCCATTTTTTGAGGAAACTCCATGTTGATTGCCACAGTGGCTGTACTAATTTATATCTCCACAAAGAGTATATAAGGGTTCTTTGTTCCCTGCATCCTCCTCAACATTCATTGTTATTTGTGTTCTTCATGATTGTCATCCTGATTGGAGCGAGATGCAATTTCAATATAGTTTTGATTTGCATTTCCCTGATAGCTAAAAATCTTGAACATTTTTTCATATAATTGTAGTCTTTGCTTTTCTTCTTTTGAGAAGTGTCTGTTTAGTTCATGTGTCCACTTATTGAATGGGTTATTTGGTTTTTAGTGTTGTTTTTGAGTTCTTATATATTCTGGGGATTAATTCTCTGTCAGAAGAGTAGCTGACCAAAATTCTCCCCCATACTGTAGGCTCTCTCTTCATGCTGTTAATAGATTCATTTTCTGTGTAGAAACTTTTTAATTTGATGCCATCTATTTATTGGTTATTGGGATTATTTCCTGAGCTATATGAATCCTATTAAGGAAGTTGTTGCCTACACCTGTATGTTGAAGATTTTCCTGTTCTCTCCAAGCAGTTGCAACGTGTCTAGTCTAATTCTAAGATATTTGATCCAAATTGAACTGACTTGTGTGCATATTGATATTCAATTTTCTCAGAACCATTTGTTTAAAAACCTGTCTTTTCTCCAAAGTAGGTTTTTGGCACCTTTGTCAGGGATCACATGACGTATCTTTGTTGGTTTGTGTTATGGTTTGTATGTGATGTGTCCCAAAAGCTCATGTATGAGAAATGCAAGAACATTCAGAGGTGAAATGATTGCGTTATAAGAGCCTTAACCCAATCAGTGAATAAATACCCTTATAGGAATTAACTGAGTGATAATTGAAGGCAGATAGGATATGGCTGGAAGAGATGGGTCACTGGGCGCATGCCTTAGGTGAGTGGAGTCTCTCTCTCTGCTTCTTGATCATCATGTGAGTTGCTGCCCACCACCACACTCTTCTGCCACAATGATCTGCTTCACCTAAAGCCCCTAGGAATGGAGCTAGCTATTTATGGATTGAATTCTCTGAAAACATGAGCCCCCAAATACACTTTTCGTCCTTAAAATTGTTCTTGTCAGGTCTTTTGGTCACAACACAAAAAAGTTGACTAAAGAGTTTGTCTCTGTGTTTTCTATTCTATTCCACTAATCTACATGTCCATTTTTATGCCAATACCATGTTTTGGTTACTATAGCTCAGAATTCCTTTGGCTATTCTGTTTTATTTTTCCATATGAATTTTAGGGCTATTTTTTTCTAATTCTGTGAAGAATATCACTGGCATTTAGATGGAATTACTTTGAATCTGTATAACACTTCTGTTAATATGGGTGTTTTGAGAGTATTAATTCTGCCTATTCTTTGAGAATATGAAAGATCTTTCCGTTTTCTGATACCTTCAATGTCTTTTTTCAGTGTTCTATAATGTTTATTGTAGAGGTCTTTCACCACCTTGGTTAGATTTACTTCTAGGTATTTTTATTGTTATTGTGAATGGAATTGTTTTCTTAATTTCTTTTTGAGGAGAGTCATTATTGGTGCATAGAAAAACTAATTTCTGTATCTTGGTTTTCCGTCCTGCTACTTTGCTGAAAGTTTCTCAGCTCTGGAAGTTGTCTGTTGCAGTTTTTTCTTTTTTAAATTTTCTAAGTATAAGATCATATCATCTAGAAATAGAAATAATCTGGTTGCTTCTTTTCATATTTGTATCCCTTTAACATTCTTCTCTTGCCCCTGATTGCTCTGGCTAAAATTTCAAGTACAATATTGAAAAGGTTGGTGAGTGTGAACATCCTTGTCTTAATTTTGATTTTAAAGAAATTTTTAAAACTTTTTCCCCATTCAGTAAGATGTTGGATTTGGATTCATTGTAAATAGTCTTATGGTGCTGACATAGGTTCCTTCCATTCCTAGTCTCTTTGGTGTTCTTAACATGAATGGTTGTTAAGTTTTAGCAAAAGAATTTCTCTGCATCTATTGAGATCATCATGTTATTTTTGTCCTAATTCTATTCATGTGATGAATTATATTTACTGATTTGTGTATATTGAACCAATATTGCACCCTTGGAATGAAATCAGTTTTATCAATCTTCATAATGTGTTTTTGAACATAGACTACTAATATTTTATTAAGAATATTGCATTTGTCTTTATGAGGGATACTGATAGCTTACTTCCCTTGAGGTTTCCTATTCCATTTTTGATGTCAGGATAATATTGGCATCATTGAACAAATTCAAAAGTGTTCTGACCCTTTCTATTTTATGGAATAATGTGAGGAGGATTGTCACTAATTCTTCTTTAAAGTTTTGGTAGAATTAAGCTGCAAATCGTCAGGTCCCAGGCTTTTCTTTGTTGGAAGGCTTTATAGTCTTTGGTCTCATTGCTTATATTTCAGATTTTTTTACATCTTTTTGGCTCAATTTAAGTACATTGTATGTGTCTAGAAATTTGTTCATTTTCTAGATTTTTCAATTTATTCAACAATAGGTTTTCAAGGTAGTCCCCAAGGATCCTTTGGATTTTAGAGCTGTTTGTGATATCTCCTTTTTCATTTATGATTTTATTGATTTGGTTCTTCCCTCCCTTTCTTTTGGTTAATTTGGCTATGTGTTTATCACTGTTATTTATCTTTTCAATGAACCAACTCTTTGTTATATTGATCTTTTGTATTTTTTATTCTCTATTTCATTAATTTTGAAGCTGACCTTAATTATTTCCTTCCTTTTACTGATTTTGGAACTATTCTGCTGTTTTTATAAGGCACTAAGTTAAACCATTAAGTTTCTTATTTGGGATCTTTCTTTTGTATTAGGCTCAATACCTACCTTCTCCCAAGAACCACCTTTATAGTGTACCAAAGGTTTTGGTATGTTGTATTCCTCTTCTCATTAGATTCTAGGAATTTATTAAAAATTTCCCTTCATTTATTCTATGATCCATTCACTGTTCAAAAGCATATTTTTCAATCTCCATGTGCCTATGTAATTTCTATAGTTTTTCTACGCTTTCTAATTTTATTCCACTATGATCTGTTAAGATGCAAGAGTGTATCAATAGTTTGTGTTTGCTAACCCTTGCTTTGTGACATAAAACATGGTCTATTTAGGAGAAGGTCCCATAAACAGCTGAGAAGAAAGTAAATTAAGTGTTTGTTGGAAAAAATATTCTATGTCTATTAGGTTGATTTGACTTTTTAATTTTTTAAGTCTGAAGTATCTTTACTGATTTTTATATCTGGATAACCTATCTATAGGTGAGAGAAATGTGTTGAAATAACCCAGTGTTACTATACTGGGATCCATTTGATCATTTATGTTGAGTAGTGCTTATTTCACATACTTATGTTCACTAATGTTTAGTTATAAATATTTATTATTGTTAGATTTTATTGTTGAATTGTTTCCTTTACCAGTCAGAAATAATATTGTCTCTTCTGATTAAATTTTTATTGAAATGTGTATTGTTGCATATGAATCCAGATACTCTGACTTGTTTTCAAACTTCATTTGAACAAAATATTCTATTCTATCTTCCACTTTTAGCCTGTGGATGACTTTAAAAAATTTTTTTCAAACATTTTTGGTTGTTGATGAACCTTTATTTTACTCATTTATTTATATGGGGTGCTGAGGATGGAACCCAGTGCCTCACACATGCTAGGCAAGCACTCTCCCACTGAGCCACCACCCCAGCTCCTGGATGTTTTTGCCTTTGAAACGAATATCTTCCAAACAACATACAGTTGAGTTTTTCTTTTTAATCCATTCTCCAGTCTATGCCTTTTATTTGAAAAGTGCATACCTTTTACATTCAGTGTATTATACACAGAAGCATAATATTTCCTAATGTTTTGATTTATGATTAATTCAGAGCTCTGCAGTTTGTTCTTATGGTCTTCTTTGTGTAGTATCTTTTATTTTCAGTAATTCTGGATTAGTAGTCATGAATATTTTTAGTTTATTATTATCTGGAGATTTTTATTCTTTTGCAAATCTGAAAGATAACTCTGCTAGATATAACAATCTTGGTTAGCACCTTTTGTTTTTTTGTACTTGGAATACTTTGTTCCTAGCCATCTTGGTTTTAAAGTTTATTCTGAGAAATCAGACATTATTTTTTATTGATTTGCCTCTTATTGTGACCTGACATTTTTTTCTCTTGAGGCTCTTAAATTTCTACTCTTGTTCTATATGTAAGGCATTTATTATATGTCATGGAAAGATTCCTTTTTTATCTTATTAATTTGAGTCTAGATTGTTCCTGTATCTGGAGGTCCATTTTATTCCAAGGTTTTGAAATTTTTCTACTATTATTTCACTGAAAAGGTTATTAATTCCATTACCCTATATTACATTTACCTTTAGATTCCAATGATTCTTGTTTGATGACTTAATTTTGCCTCAGAGTTCTTGTACATTCTGATGATTTTTAAAAATTATTATGTTTCTTTATTTTAGCACAGTGTTCAAGTTTGGATACCTTGTGCTCAAGGCCTGAATCTCTCTGCCTTTGATGTGGTCTAAATCTATTGGTGAGACTTCCAACTGAATTTAGTTTTTGATCTATTGCTTATGTTTTTTCTTTCTAGGATTTCTCTTTGGTTCTTTTTTCAGAATTCCCATTTCTTTATTGTAATTCTTTTTTGCATCCTGCATTTCCTCTCCTAGTTCATTCTTTAGATCTTCTTTTGGTTTTATGATATTTTAACACCACCATTTTTATTCCTTCTCTGGGACTTTGTCCAAATCAATACTTACAAATTCAGATATTGGGGGCTGTGCATTTTTGGAGATATTTTCTAGCCTTTCCCTCATGATTTCTGATGCCCTAAATTTACAAGTCTATTGAGATGGATTCTTCTTTCTTTTTTAAGTTGAAGTCCTTTGATGAGTAGTTATCATTTTATAATAAGTCCTGTGTTCATTGTATACCTTAGCTTCAATACATTCAATCTGCATAATCAAAGTGTTAGTTTCAACCACCAATACCTCTTTAAATGGAGATATTTCATTCAAATAACAGTGGTAATTTAAGAGTAAACTAGACATAACATATACTATAAGTGTTATCACTAATGATCTCTACACCTTTATTAACAAAGGAGAACTGTGAGAGAGAAATAACAGAATAGTCTGAGGAGATCATCCATTAATGATAGTGCACTAAGTTGAAATAGAAGATGAATTATAAAAATAATGAAAACAGAAAAAACAAACAAAAAAGGGGTGGGGGGAGGAAATGGAGATGAAAAATAATATTGAGAGAATAAAATAAATGCAGAAGAGAGGGCTAGAATGGAAATAGAAGAGAAAAAAAGAAGTGTCTAGGGAAGACCTAATTAATTGACAAATTACATAAAATTAGAACCCTGGCAAAACAGATTGTGGGAAGACATTAAGAATCCGTTAATGAAATAACTATCATATGGAGGTTTATTTTCCTTCTTGCTGAGGTTTTGTAATACAGGTCTTTCTTTCTAGATTTTGATTTTGGAAACCCCTGGGAGGAAGTTTCTATGATAAAAATATCATGTTGTCGGTTTTCAGCTCTGATCCAACCAGCCAAACTTGTTAGGGGAGTCTGTATGCTAAGTTTAGCCCCCTCCTTGGTTGGCTACCTCTGCTAGGGGGATTTGAAGGGGTCATTCTCACTCCCAAAATGGCTTTGTTATAGGGTATGGGACTACAGGTCTGGCAGGGCAGCTACCCAGCTCCTTCACCTACTGTCTGTAGACTGATCTGTGTTGCACTGCATCCTTGTTCTGAAAGCCCCAGGCCACATGCTGGAGAGAGGTGTATGTGGTGCATCCATCTATCCTCCAGCCCATTCTGGGCTTCAGACGGTGGCACAGGGAGTCTGCTTTTGCCTGACCCCAATCTGACCCAGTTTTCCCCCTGTTAGTCATGCTACTTATACCAGAAATTGTACCACCAAATTCAGATGAAAGTACCCTTTGTTCTTTTCCATCTGCAAACTGATTAACCACCTACTCTGAGTTTCTCTCGAGACTTAGTCCCAATCTCATCCCTTTATAGCCTTAGTGAACGTTTGCTCTTGGGTATTGGAAAAAAAAAAATAAGGGGGGAAAGGAAAGGAAAAAAAGTGAATATATACTGCATAGATTCCTAGCTGATAAGCTAGGAAAGTCCCCCAAAAAAGTCCCATCAAGTTGTCAGTGCTTCCCTGCCTCTGCTAGGAAGAACTGGTCTCTCCCCAGCCAAAGAACCCTGGGACTTTATCCTGGGTAGACTCAGTTCAACTTTCCTGAGCTTACTTTCTGCTCAGAATGTGGATATATTGGTCACCATTTGTTTTTCTTAAATTCAGTGGGAGAATGTCTTTCAGCTCATTGGAGAGGAGCTTCCCCTCCCCCACTGAGCCACAGCACACCAGAAACTGCCTCTGTCTGTTGCCTTATTAATTTCCTTTCTATTCTAGAAACCAGTATTTTTGGTTTTCATTTAGGTGCTAGCTCACCGATTTGCTTACCAGCTTCCCACTCTCTTCATACCTCAGTTTGCTGTTGCAGAACTGCTGTTTGAATTCATTCTCAGGGAGGTGCTACAACACTGTAGGTTCCTCTGATCTGCCATTTTGACATTTCACATTTTTTTTCAGTTGGAGTTATTAAGCATTTTGGTAAGCAATATCATAATCATAATTTTTGTTCACTTGGTGGACAAAATATGTGTTTTACATATTTTATTCTTTGGAAGTCTTACAAATACTCAACAATGTGGGTATTAAAATCCTCATTTCACAAATGAAAAGATGTAGGCCGTAAGAGTTACTCAATGTCACAGAGATGATACATGTGCAAGCCATGTGGTTACTAAATAGAAGTTTATATACTGCTTTCTATTAACATTTTAAAATAGCTTACCAAAACCTTTGCTCTATATTTCATTGGAATGTTCCATAAATTTTGAATTGAAGCAAACTGAAAAAGCATCTTTTATGTAGTACAAGTAAAATACCTATATTTGTCCAGCATGGTTTGGATATGATAGATTCTCATATATCACAAGGGCACCAGTCAAGGGTAAAATGCTGTATTCAGCAACAGCAGACACTCAAGATTCAGAACCTCCAATGCTTTGCTTGGAATAGCTTTATGTGGCTTTGTAATCAGCAGAAAGTAGGACATGGAGGTTTTACAAATGTATGTGTCTGATCAGAGTACAGTCTCTTGATTTGGTTCATATCTAGTTCCACACACACATAAAGCCATTCCATGTATTAATGCTGTTGAAATGAATCTGAATTTCTTAATGACTATTTTATGCCCAGGCAGATATTCTGTAAGTTGGTATTTGAATAATCCAATCTTCAAGGCAAGCAGGAATTCTTCTGTAAAAATCAGCCACAGCATTTTATGAACCTGTAACAACTGATTCTATTGGAAAAGCAGGAACTGTAGACATGATTTTGTAATACAGAGCTATAAATCCATTCCACTAATTGGAAGCAGTATACATAAAAATTTTTGTGTAAATCTTTTTTATATCTGTCCATGCATGTGTAACATTTTAAATATAGGAGAGAAATTCTTAGCAGATTTCATTTTATGCAACTCTAAATCCTTTCATATTTTATATATTTGCATTATCAAATTTCCTTAAATTGGTACATACTTTAGTCAATAAAGACAAAACAAGCTATTGGACCCAAGTGATTGCATTATCAACCTACACAAATATGTCTCTTCCCTCTGTTTCAACTGCATATTGCATATTTCATATGTGTGCATTATACAGGTGTTTGATTGCTTGGCCCTGGTTTCAATCATGAAACCATCTCAGATCCAGACTGTGGGTACTCCTGAGAAGAAACAATCTTTCTATAAAAACTTGCATCCTTTCAGATAGTGTTTAGCACATATTAGGAGCTCAGTAAATATTTGCTAAATGAATGAATAGATAAATTATTGGTCTTAGTTGTACCATAAATTATAAAAACAAAATTTTAGTCAGATGCAATGTCACACACCTGTAATCCTAGCTGTTCAGGAGGCTGAAGCAGGAGGATTGCAAGTTCAAAACCAGCCTCAGCAACTTAGCAAGGCCCTAAGAAACATAGTGAGACTCTGCCTCAAAATAAAAAATAAAAAAGGACTGGGGATGTGGCTCAGTGGTTAAACACCCGTGGGCAGTATACCTAATACCCCCCATATCAAAATAAAAACAAAATTTTTATATTCAATCAATTTTGCTAAATTACATTCTGATACATCTTCTTTGAGGGGGAGGCACACTTGCAAAAGACACCTGGAATTAACATGAACTTGTACTATTACCCACTATCAAAAAACATCATAACAAGTGCTGACTATTTTAGAAGGTATAAATCATAATACACATTTTTATGTTGAAGCCTGCAATTTTAGAACTTTTGTCTCAAATTGTCACATTGATGAACACATTGAGCTCTCACATTTGACTACATATTTTAATTTGAATGCATAGGTAATTTTCTTTTTCTGCATCTTTACAGACTGGGTGTTGAATATAAAAATAATGCTGCCATTGCAACAACTATTTAGCAAATTCTTACTTTTGATTATTCTCAAGTGGAATACCATATATGTATATATATAATTATTAACAGAATATGATATAAAGTAGAGAGATTGTGCAAGGAAAACTTTTTGAGCAGATAATGAGTATAAACGTCTAGTTATGTGAGAACATTAGACACTACATGATCAAATAACTCATGGATGTTATAGAAAACAAATGCATGAAGTTTCAAGAAGGCACACAATAATAATAGTAGAGTAGCTGAAATTGGCTTTTTCACCTGAAGATATGACACTTTAACAGGCACTTTAGATGGAAAGTAAGAATGAAAAAAACGAGTAAAAAATATGTGGCAATGGAAATGAGTACCACAAGTTCCTCTAGTGAGAGAGGAAACCAACTTTAATAAAATGAAGAGTTGACAGAGGAAAGACAGGATGTACATGGTAGTTAATGGGAATACGGTTATCAGGAGCCTCATACAACAGATTGAAGAATTTTATATTTATAATAAACAGCACAGAAGCTCTCAGACAAGGGAGAACAAATTTATATAAAGTAGACTCTCATGACAGCATACAAAATTTATTACCGAGAACTGAGACAAGAAGTCAGGGAAAGTGGTAGGAAAACAAGTAGCAATATAAAGAGAAATTATTTTTTAAATAATGTTTAACTAGACTCAGGGCAAATAACAAGGTGAACTTTGAGGGCAGTTACATATATATATATGTTGTAGATATGCACTTTATTTTTTTTTATTATTTTAGTTCATTGTACACAAATGGAGTACCACTATCATTTTCTGGTACACAAAGTAGAATCATACAATTTGCCTATTCACACATATACATAGGGTGAAGATATTTTTCTCCTTCTATTATCATTCCTTCTCTACCCCCTCCCCACCCCTCAGTTTCCCCTATACAATCCATCCCTTCTCCATTCTTCCCATACCTCCCCCCACCCGCATTATGTATCATCAGCCACTTATAAATCATTTGGCCTTTGGTTTTTCTGGGATTGGCTTATTTCACTTAACAAGATCTTCTCCAATTCCATCCATTTACCTGCAAATGTCATAATTTTATTATTCCTTATGGAAGACTAATATTCCATTGCATATATATATATATATATATATATATATATATATATATCACAGTTTCTTTATCCATTCATCTATTGAAGGGCATCTAGGTTGGTTCCACAATCTAGCTATAGTGAATTGGGCTGCTATAAACATTGATGTGGCTGTATCACTGTAGTATGCTGATTTTAAGTCCTTTGAGTATAGGCCAAGGAGAGGGATAGAGGTCAAATGGTGGATCCATTCCAAGTTTTCTGAGGAATCTCCACACTGCTTTCCAGAGTGGCTGCACCAATTTGCAACCCCACCAGCAATGTGTGAGTGTACCTTTTTCCCCACATCTTTGCCAACACCTATTGTTGCTTGTATTCTTGATAATAGACATTCTAATTGGGGTGAGATGGAATCTTAAGATGGTTTTGATTTGCATTTCTCTTATTACTAGGGATGTTGAACATCTTTTCATATGTCTATTGATTGCTTGTAGGTCTTCTTCTGTAAAGTGTCTGCTCATTTCCTTAGCCCATTTATTGATTGGGTTATTTGTATTCTTGGTATAGAGTTTTTTGAGTTCTTTATATATTCTGGAGATTAACAGCATATAGGACTTTTGTTGCAGAAATTTTAGATGCAAATGCTTTTAGGTAAACTGTATTTCCTAAGGTGAGTTATTTAACCCCTGCAAGTCTGAATTTACTCTTTTTTAAAATGGAGATGAAAATAATACCTGCTTGTCATGATGATACATAATATAATTTATGTAATATATTTATAATGAAACCTACTTTATTATACTTAATGGGTAAAGGTGAACTCTCTAAGCCTTTACGTTAATGAGCCCACAAAAATTCACAATACCAGGAAAGAAACTCTGTACTGGAATTAGTTAAGAAAACAGTTATAAAGCCTAGCCAAATTTTGTCTTTTGTATTATAAATGAATTGCTATTTTCTAGTAATTGAATTTAAAATGTACAACACTATGACTACATTTAATAAAATACATTCTATCTTATGTAATCCAAAAGTATTTTAATATTTAATTAAGTTAGGTTTAAGGCTGATATTTCTGATTTTGTCCAAATATTCATATTCAATATTTTTGTATTTTATGTCCACTTATAGTACATCAGATCAAAAACAAAGTTAAGCAAAACATTGGGTGTGGTTTGTTTGTAGCATAAAGATAATTTGGAAGAAATAAGCCTTCAAATATCTTTCAACTCAAAGGAATAAAATGCTTGTTTGATACAAGCCTATTCATTTTTGTTGTAAACTAATTTGTTCAATCAAGTAAGTCCAAGATTTATTTACACACATATAACTGCCCAATTTTCATGTGCACTTTTCATGAAAAATACAGGCCTGGAAGATTATTCTAGAACATGTGCAGAAGACACTTCTCCCTTTAACTTTTAGAAAGACTGTATTTTCTAAACAACTCTATTTCAAAGATTAGTAAGCAAAACATATGTTTTAAACGAATTCTCTTGAAACCTAACCTAATGTGGATTCAGTTGACAAATCCATATTGTTTGCCCAGCCAGTTAAGTCAATCAACTCTGCTGACAATATCGAAACACTTGGATTTAAAAATTTTCCTCTTTATTTCTCTATAATTCCTTTCTGTGGACGTGTCTTTATTTTTTTCTCATGATGACAGACAATAAGGTATCATAAAAATCCAGGAACTGTTTTTCCCTGTTAAATTCTCATAGAAAGAATACAGTACTTCCTTTGTCAATTTCACATACAACATTTATGGGCAGAAAACCTAGAGTCAGGTACTCTAGATTCAAATCTCAGCCCACCCACTTAATAAGGAGGTGCCCTAAGGCCATTTAGTTAATTTAAATATTATATTCTCATCTGAGAAATGGATATACAAACATTATTTTATAGCAGTATCTTGAGAAATTATTTATACTCCCAAAGCACTTAGGACCTACCCAGCATATGGTAAGTGCTATGTGATGATTTACTGTACATCATTTTGTCTAACAATGTGAATATCTTTTCATTTTTGGAGACTACTATTTAGGAAATTTATTCCTATTTGGAGAATGGATAGCCATGTCAATATCTAAAGCAAATATTTCATAATTTCACTATTCTGTAAATAAAACAGTACTGTGTTTCATTAGTAAAAATTAGTCTTCAAAATTCTAGACTCTTCTGTTATTTAGTGAAAAAATTATTTAGAACATATAATCGTATAACCATTCATTATGCATGAGCATTCCAATAGGGTTGATGAAATTTTTAAGCTCTTGGTGATGGTCTTCCACCTCAGTCCCATTTTACAAATGAAGAGACAGAACTTTGGAAAGATAAAGTTCATTCCTCAGACTTATATACTGGGTTAGTGGCAGAGCTAGATCTAGAACTCAAGAGTCTCGACTTTCTTTTATTTCTCCAAACCATAATCATTTCACAGATTTCTATCCCAAATATTTCATTAGCTTTTTGTTTCTCTGATCTCTTCTCCTCCTAGAAGTATCTTAACTGGAACTACTTGTAGTTTTTCAGGAGCACAGAAACAGTATTTTTTGTTTGTTTGTATTTTTAAACTGGGTAGGACACTGATTTGGGGCAACTTCTTTACTGTTATTAACCTTCTGTACTAATATGAAAAGTCTATGTAGTGTCTAACTTTGCCTCTAGCTGGTGCTTGCTATATGCCTCTAACTCCATAAGACCTGTCCCTTTATGCCTATCTCCATGATCAATTCCTAAGTCCACATTACCCTCATTTATTGACTGAACTATTCCAATGTCCCTTTCCTCTTTTGCCCCACCTACCTTGCTGTGGGGAGCAACAAATGAATCATTGCCTTGAACTCTATACCCTTGGACAGCTAGACTGCCCTTATAGGACACAGCCATTTGCAGGTGGCCACTATTGATGGGGCAGATTCCATGCCTGGCATGGAATTTATGGATTCCATAGCTTTGAGTCCAGATGCCTGCTGCCCTGAGGCAGAAAGAATTACCAGCCTTGAGTTGCCAGCTGCCTGGGGGAGGAAGAATTACTTTGCAAGTGATAAGGCTCCAATCAGGAAACTTTCCCACAGCCTCTCTCTTCTTGTTTATCTTGATAAAGTTTTTTATTTTTTATTAATTTTTTTTAGTTGTCAATGGACATTTATTTTATTTATATGTGGTGCTGAGATTGGAACCCAGTGCCTCACACATGCTAGGCAAGTCCTCTTCTGCTGAGTCAAAACCCAACCCCACTTCTTGTTTATCTTGAAAAATTTTTCCCACAATAAATCCCACTTTGATGTGTTTCACTATAAATAAAGCATTCATGGGCCTTTTTCCTTTGTTACAGATTAGACCTCCAATCTCCCCACCAAGCCCCTCTGTGAAATTATTTTTCTGTGTCTTTTGTTTTTTATTTCGTATTAATTATTTCAGACTTTTCTCAGCTGGCTCACACCTCTTTGTGGTTTTGAGTTGCGCAGAAGACAGCGACACCTTACAGCATAGTTCTGACATAACAGCCAGAGTGATCTTTGACATACATAAGTGAACATTTAAAAGGGGCAGAGATTACGAAGTGCCTCTACTTTACTGTTTAAATTCTCTAATTTCTGGAATTACATTTGGAGTAGAATCCAAATTTCTTCTACAGCCTAAAGGTCAGTTCTATCAGATCATGTCCCTGTCCACCTCTACAATCTGTTTTATTACCATGTCCTTCTTGCTCCTTCTAGATTACCTGAGATATATGTGACTTAGGAATGATCCTCTAACCAGTCTCATATCACATCACATCATTTTATGCATAATATTATTACAATTTGAATTTATTTTGCATGTTTAGTTTATTTTTGATCACTATTCTTGAGAATAGCAGATATCATTCTTGTTTATGCCTTATCCCTAGTACCTAGATCAGTGATTGGTTGTTTGATTTTGTCTCAGTACTAGCTGAATGAGTGAACATGAGTTTTATGTTCAAGATAAGTCGAGCTATCTTCTACTTATTTGCCAGTAAAATTATGATTACCATTCACTTGGTAGTGACATATGCTTTAATATAATTTTCTTCAGAGCATTAATCAATTTCAATAGTTTCCTCTTAGTTCCACCATATACATGTTTTTTTTCAGAGACTATTTTTGAGTACCATAAATATGTTTCTTGAATAAAAAGCATATGTAAGAGTTCTGAGGGGCAATGTTCATTTATGTCTCAAGTCTTCCAATAATTTTCCTTACTTCACAAAATGCTGTTCTCTCCATTACTCTGTCATCTCCTCAGGATTTCATTTGCTCGTATGGAACCCTCAGATGTAGAAAGCAACATCATCAGCATGTTTGGCAATATGCATACCCACTGGAGTGTTAGTTAGAATACCTTGCCAACGATGAGCAATCAAACATTATGAGCTAGTGATGAGGATTCTGGTCCTTATGTGCCTGTGTGCCGGTATTAATTCAGGCAGTGAGGAATTTATGTCTTCAGTGGGCACTGGGAATGTAAGGCCTACGTGTTGCTGCATATAACAGCACTTTCTTAATTAAGGTGGGAAGCCAGATTTAGCTTTACTCAATACTTATCATTGCATTACAGATGAGAACACTGAGGCAATGTATGGTAGAAGCCAGCAATTTAATTTCAGTATCTTAGTGTTACATAAAAGGGACATAGTTATTTTCCTTTAACTAAACAAAAGATTATTATATAACTGAAACAAAATTAATTTTTTCTTTCTCAAGTTTTCCTTTCAAGTAAATTTCCCAATTAATAATATTTTGCAGACATGTTTACTTCTCTTTGATAAAAAAGGCTGGGTGCTTTGGGATTTTATTTTGTTTTTTTCTGATTTGTTTTTGTAGGGGATAAGATATTGTGAATCAGGTAACTTGTGTAAATTGCATAGAGGATAAGAGCACTCCAATAAAGAAGTCAAGTTTTATTTAAAATGGCTAATGGATTTTAGGATTCTGGTAACTTTCAGTTTTCCTACCTTAACTTTAACTTTGAAAAGGAAAAAAAAATCATTCATTATTTAAAACTGAAGAAACAAACAGAAAAAATACTCATCAAAAAACCAAGATGAGCTTTCAGTGTTGTCATTTTTATAGATTTAATGAGTAAAACTCTTCAGTGATTTAAGAGATTTTAAAGCAACTGACAAGGGTTATGGCTTGGTAATTTATTGGAGGAAATGGAAATTTCATTTACTGAATTCTATAAAATATATTTTGATATGTAGGATACACTCATGTTGAAATGCAGTACAAATGCATGACTGATAAATTAGGTTTTGTTTTGCATTGTTATTGAAACATAGATAAAATTCATGAACTGCACAGATATTTTCCTCTATTTTCTAAGATGCAATTTGATCATAATTTATGTGCCATTTCTGAATCATAGTAGTTTAGACTTATTGCCAAATACTTACAAACTTAAACCAGCCATTATCCCAAGCCTAATTATAAAAAAACAAAAACAACAAACAAACAAAAAAAACTGTATTAAATTTCACATCTACCCTTTCTCTTCCTCCAAGGCTATGTCCACACTGGCCTTGTATTAGATGTTTATGAAGATGTGTATTTTCTCATTTATGGGATTGCAAGCTCCTAGAATATATACACTATTTTTTTTTGCATTCTCTTTCACTTAATATTGGACCACCTACATGGTTGCTGAGCACTGGTACGATTTCAGTAAATATATATTGAATTCAATTGAGTGAGAGGGCTGAGAAATTATACTAAGAATTTGAGCAATGAAGACTGTCAATCAACATGTTAACTAAGCAATACAGGTAAAAATGCTGAGTTTGTAAGTCAGCATTGCTGGAGGGAACACAGGCACAGAGGCTGCCAGATTAAAAGCAAACTAGGAAATAAATACATAGTTTACTGAGCACTTAATATGTATCAAGCATGCAGTGAAATATACATGCACCATCTCATTCAATCAATCACAGCAAATTTATAAGGTGAAAGGATTTCTTATTACATTATACATGAAAAGCCTGAGGCATATGGTGTGATGGTGTAGAAAGACCTCAGAGATTCTGCATTCAGACTTGAGTTTGATTCCTGGTTTTACCAATTAAACCCTCCATGTGGCACTGACCCAGGAAGGAGCCGGAGGGCATGTGGACTATTTCTCAAAATGTAAAATACAAATGCAACTATTAAACTCCTATTATTCCTCTTATCATTGAATGAGTGCCAGGTATTTAAGACCTGTCACAATCTGGTCCTGGAGGTCTTTGTAACATTCTGTTAATTGTATCAATTAATGTGATCACCCTGAACTACTTTTTGTTCTCCCAACAGGCTGTGCATTCCAGAGATTTTGCAAATACTGGTCCTTAACCTAGAATAGGCCCGTGAGGCTGAGCTCACATCATAGTTTCTTTCTGAGATTGTTATTTTTCTGTTTAATAGGCAATTATTTGTAGCCATTGTTTTCTGTGATTTACTGGCATTAAACACT
Source organism: Glaucomys volans (assembly GCA_020662805.1). NCBI lineage: Eukaryota > Metazoa > Chordata > Mammalia > Rodentia > Sciuridae > Glaucomys > Glaucomys volans. The sequence goes on along the minus strand of JAJEJO010053286.1, from coordinate 68,234 downwards.
GTATTAAAATTAACTTGTGGGAGGAGATCCAAGATGGCGGATTAGAGGAAAGCTGCATTCCTACTTGCTCCGTGGATTCCTACTTGCTCGGGATTCAAACAGCAGGAATATGACTCTCAACGAGATTTTATATTCAAAGCACATATAAGGGGTCCCCAGGTGTCGCTCCAGAACCAACTCAGCCGGGCTGGGCTCGGCCCGCCGCGGGCAGCTACCATCCGGGAGCGCCAGACCCTGCAGCTGCTTTGGAGCCACCTACCTGGGTCTGCGCCAGCCAACAAGTGAGTGCGGGTCCCCAGTAGCGCTTTGGAGTCACTGGCCGCGGCTCTGGCACTAGCCGGCGGCCTCCCAGGCAGAGACCAAGCATCTCAGGCTACCTGGGGCATTCAGAGGCGTCCGGGAAACTCTGGGATCGCGGACTCTGGCAGGGAGATGGAACTACCCCATGCCATTTTGGCGGCTTAACTGGTGGAGAAGGCCCATTACCAGCTTCCTGGGGCCTCCAGCTGCGTCAGGGGAGCTCCAGCCGGGAAACTCTGGGAACGCAGTCTCTGGCGGGGAGTGGGAACTATTCTGCGCCACTTCGGCAGCTTCCCTGGCGGAGAGTGCCCATCTCGGGCTTCCCAGGCCCTCCAGCCGCACCTGGAGAGGTTGGTCCAAAGCCCCTGGGATCGCTGACTCCGGCAGGGAGGTGGAACTGCTTTGAGTTTGGCGGATTCCCTGGCAGAGGGGGTCCATTTCCAGCTTCCTGGGGACGCCAGCTGCGTCAGGGGAGCTCCAGCCGGGAAACTCTGAGAACGAAGTCTCTGGCGGGGAGTGGAAACTATTCTGCGCCACATCTGCAGCTTCCCTGGCAGAGAGTGCCCATCTCGGGCTTCCTGGGCCCTCCAGCCGCACCTGAAGAGGTTGGCCCGAAGACCCTGGAATCACTGACTCCAGCGGGGAGGTGGAACTGCTCTGAGTTTGGTGGCTTCCCTGGCAGAGGGGGTCCATTTCCAGCTTCGGGCCGCCAGCAGTGTCAGCAGTGTCTGGAGTGATCCGGCAGGGAGCTTTGGGCCTTTGGCAATAGCTTACAGTGTCCCCAGGAGAGAGCAACCACCTGCCACTGCCTGAACCCCCAGCGAGGAGTTCAGGTCAGCCTGGGCTCTCAAGCCCAGTGTCTCCATCACTGAGCACAGTTCTGTGACACCACCCCAACTTGAACTAGTGCCCAGGCCCACACCCAGGCCCGGAGTCTACCACCTTGCTGTATCTAATTGTCTATCAACACTAGGCTGCCTCTGCCCAGAAGCATTGATCATTCTCAACCTGGAGGTAGTGGGACAGCACCTTTCTTGGGTCACCGCTTGATCAAACACCCCTCAAGCAACAGAGGGGAAGATACACGAGCACCATGAGAAAACACGGGAAGAAAGTGTCCCAATTAAACCTAGATGATATATCAAGAGAACCCAAAGACAGCATGGTAGAAGGAATGACAGAAATGGAGCTCAGAATGTTCATAATTAAAGTGATCCGAGAAGAGAATGATGTGATGAGAGAGCAGATTCAGGCTATGAATAATCAGCTAATAGAGCAATTGCAGGAAGCAAAAAATTACTTCAATAAAGAGATAGAAATTCTGAGAAAAAAACAAACAGAAATTCTTGAAGGAAACAAGGAAATGAAGGAAACAATAAACCAAGTTAAAAACTCAATAGAAAGCATAATTAACAGAATAGATCACTTGGAAGATAGAACCTCAGACAATGAAGACAAAATATTTAATCTTGAAAACAAAGTCGAACAAACAGAGAAGATGGTTAGGAATCATGAACGAAATCTCCAAGAAATATGGGACATCATGAAAAGACCAAATTTAAGAGTAATCGGGATTGAGGAAGGCGCAGAGATACAAACCAAGGGTATGAATAATCCATTCAAGGAAATATTATCAGAAAATTTCCCTAATATGATGAATGAGATGGAAAATCAATTACAAGAAGCTTACAGGACACCAAATGCACAGAATTACAACAGATCCACACGAAGGCACATTATAATGAAAATGCCTAACATACAAAACAAAGATAGAATTTTAAAGGCGACGAGAGAAAAGAATCAGATTACCTACAGGGGGAAACCGATACGTATATCAGCAGATTTATCAGCCCAGACCCTAAAAGCAAGAAGGGCCTGGAACAACATATTTCAAGCTCTGAAAGAAAACGGATGCCAACCAAGAATCTTATACCCAGCAAAACTTACCTTCAGATTTGATGATGAAATAAAATCCTTCCATGATAAACAAAAGCTTAAAGAATTCACAAAGAGAAAGCCTGCCCTACAGAAGATTCTCAACAAAATATTCAAAGAGGAAGAAACGAAAGATAACAATCTCAGTCATCATGGGGAGCAACTACCCTAAAGAAAGAGTCCATCAAAGGAGAAACAAAGTTAAGCTAAAAACCCTAAAAAAGCTAAAATGACAGGAAATACAAGTCATATCTCAATAATAACCCTGAATGTAAATGGCCTAAACTCATCAATCAAAAGACATAGACTGGCAGACTGGATTAAAAAGAAAGACCCAACAATATGCTGCCTTCAAGAGACTCATCTCATAGAAAAACATGCCCACAGACTAAAGGTGAAAGGTTGGGGAAAAGCATACCATGCACACGGACTGAGTAAAAAAGCTGGGGTTTCCATCCTCATTTCAGACAAAGCAGACTTCAAACCAAAGATAGTCAGAAGGGATAAAGAAGGACATTTCATATTGCTTAAAGGTAGCATAAATCAACAGGA
>JAJEJO010053286.1:0-60447 GCA_020662805.1 Glaucomys volans | reverse complement strand
TACTCCATTTGTGTTCAATGAATCAATAAAAAAAAAAAAAAAAAATTAACTTGTGGACATTCCCAACCTTCCACACTAGCTAATGAATTTCTTGAGGTTAGGGACAATATCTGATTCATATGTATATTATGTTTTTTATTTGTTCTTTTCAAATAGACATGACAGTAGGATGTTTCTTGAGATATGCATACATGGAGTATATTATATTTTAAAGTATACATCAATGCCTGAAATCAAAAATTAGTTTCTTTTGGGAAGGAGATAATTAGAATCTCTGGTTCTTTGAGCAGAAACAAACTAACTTTGGTTATAACAATAACCATATTTATCTATTAAAGAACTGAAACAGTTCTACGGAGGTTAAGACTGCAGAAAGTGACAGAGGCAGGGTTGGGACTCAGATTGTACTACCCAGTTTCAATACTCTATTCTTCAGTAAACACTGCTGCCTTCTAGCAAGTGGTTCTGAACATCCCAGGGACAGACAAGAATCCCCTAGGAACTGTGGAAACTACTAATGTCTAGGCCAATTAAATCATCTCCAGAAAAGGTAGGGAGGGTTTTCCAATGCTACCCAGGCAATTCTCATGTACATTCAGGCAAAAAAAGAACCATAACATTCCATTCATGTTCCCTACAAACACATTCTTACATTTATGGATAAGATTAGGAATAATAATAACCAGGTCATTGTGGCACCTAATTTCCTTCTTCTAAGTCCCATTCTGTAAAAAGATAGTCATGAATTCTTGGTCTGGGTGATCATATTTAATAATTTTCATCAAAATCAAATTTACTAGTATGCTATCCTTCCCCAAATATATATTAGTTATTGGCTAAGGAGAAAAAAGGTCTAGGAGAATTCTCTTTTTCCTTGTCTCATAGATACTTGTGTCAACACTGGTACCTTCAGGGCTCTGGGCATCCAGTTTGTCAGTGCACTCTAATCAACTGTAAATGAACCTAAAACTTTATCCATTCATTTGTTGAAGGGCATCTAGGTTGGTTCCACAGTCTAGCTATTATGAATTGAGCTGCTATAAACATTGATGTGGCTGTGTTACTGTAGTATGCTAATTTTAAGTTCTTTGGTTATAAACCAAGGAGTGGGATAACTGGGTGGTATATATATACAATGGAATACTACCCAGTCATAAAGAATAATAATATTATGGCATTTGCAGATAAATGGATGGAACTGGAGAATATCATGCTAAATGAAACAAGCCAATCCCCAAAAAACAAAGGCTGAATGTTTTCCCTGATAAGTGGATGATGATATAGAATTGGATTGGGGGAATGGGGCATGAGAGAAGAATGGAGGAACTTTAGATTACAAAGAGGGAAATGAGAGGGTGAGTGGTGGGGGTATGAAAAATGGTGGAATGAGACAGACATCATTACCCTATGTACATGTATGGTTACATGAATGGTGTGAATGTACATTATGTACAACCATAGAAATGAAAAGTTGCACCCCATTTGTGTACAATGAATCAAAATGAAGTCTGTAAAAGTTAAGAAAATAAAAAATAAAAAAATAACATAAAACTTACTCAAAAAACAAGAGCCCCATACTTGTTCATCAAATGGGGAGAGAGGGAGCCAGGATAGTATTCTGAGCAAGACAGACCTGACTAGCTCATTCGTCAGTCAAGAAGAAGGAAATTACATATCAAGAAATACCAACTTTCAAGCCAGTAAAAGCCATATAGTTTCCTCAATTTTTATTTCACTCATATATGAAAAGTCTTCAGACACTGAGACTTTTAATGTTAAGTCTTTGCTTGAATGTTTTCACCATAAAGAACTGATAAACATATGAGGAGATAGACAAGATAGATATGTTTGTGTGCATTGGAACATAACACAATTTATACATGTACTGAAATATCTTGTGGTACCACATAAATATGAACAATGTTTATTTATCAGTTAATAATTTGAAAAACTTGAAAAATGGAAAAATAAAGACTTTTCACTATAATTTTTAATGAAAAAATAGCATTTGTTATTTTAACTGTACCATTAGGCAAAGGAAAAAAATAAGTAAGAGAATGCCTATTTTATTAATGTTGTTTTTTATTCCTTGGCCAAATGAAATTTTTAAGAATTAAAGGGACAAAGCCAAATGCTCACCAGTTCTTCTTTAGTTCCCTAGATCCCCTTATTTTAAATGCTACTGAGCAGACCAGAGTTGCGCTGATTTCAAATCCTGTGTGAACTTGGCATAAGTGGAGTCAGGGGGAAGGGGTTCTATATTCACTGTGCTAGAATTCAGAATAAAGAAATCGGAATATAGCAACCAAATGAGAACTAGGAGTTAAGCTGCATCCAGAATCAAAGGTATGTTACATATAACTGAGAGCACCACGTGGACTTAGTCACAATAATAGGTTACTGCAGCTCCCTCAGTATTTCTAGACACTAGGCTACTGTGAAAGTGCATTTTAACTGCAGTTCCCTGTCCCACTTTGAACTGCACTCAAGTCCTTTACAAACTGCTCTGAGAAGATGAATTAGAATAAAGAGGCAATATGGTTATTTTAATTTTGTTTTCTCCAGGTAGTGACCCTAAAACAAAACTGCAGTATAAGTTTATAATTTGGAAAGAGAAAGGAACCTGATGGGGTATGGGAGAAAATGAGATGAGGAAATGAAGTTCACATATGAAGGAGATATTTTTTCAAACCAGTTACCATTATGAGTGACTGGGTTTTAAACCCCCTGGCAAATTATGAAAACAAGAGCAGAACATACACCCCAGAATTATACACCTAAGGAGTGAGGAAGTTGGTGTCTTCATATGTTCATATCAGTCATTTGTTGATGTCCGCTTCTGGGAAACATTAGCTGACCACAAAGTGGAATTCAGCAACAAGGAAAAAAATCTTCACACAGAACATAAAGGTGCTGGCAGTTGGATGGGCCCATGGAGTCTGAAGTGAGAGTGAAAGTCTGAGAAAAGACGGCATCTGCTTCAAGTGGTCCCATGCTGAATACCAATGTATGACTCAATGACTCAGCACATGATAGTAGAGGTCTCATGAGGTTATGCTGGAGCTGGAAAATAGTTCCTGTTGCCATGACACATGACTCACATCACTGTGGTGGTGATATAAACAAACAATTGTGTGCCTAGTCACATAGAAGCAGAGCATATGCAATCATGTACAGTATACAGTACTTGAGAACAAACGACCATCCTACTGGTTTATGTATTTTCTATACTGTAATCATTATTTAGAATATACTCCTTCTATCTATTGAAAATTTTTGCTGAAGAACAGTATGCCATGTTACACTGGCAGCAGCCTTTGTCAGCTCACACTTGCCATGTCTCCTGACTGCATCAAGAGGTGAGGCCTGATGACAAACCCTACGAGGTTCGCATAATGAAGAAATCACCCAAAGACACAGTTCTCAGAATGTGTCCCTGTCATTAAGTGACACATGACTGTATAGACTTGCTGTAGTATACTTTTTCTTTCAGAAATTAATATGTCCTCATTTATACTCCGTAAAGATTCCAGTTCTGTATACTCTCATAGGCAGTCTCTATTGACTCTGCTTATGACCTTCCTCAAGTATCTACTGCTTACAGGTAATGCTTGGTCAACTTAGGAAGGACTCTGGTATTTCTGTTCAGGGTAATCAGATCTTCTTATACCTCTTACACACTTTCATCAAAAGGAAAGGGAGCTAAGCTAAAGTGTAATACTCTGAATGCTTAGAATAGCACATGAAATTTTCAGAGAATTGGCATGCATTTGAAGAATGGTTCTTTTTGTACTGTAGGAGGAGAAATGCTTTATGTGTTAGAAGCTACATTTTTAAAAACTACGTAGGAGACACATAGTGACCTAAAATTTGAAAGGGAGAATAGTGAACCTAAGATAGATCTAAGCTTTCCTTGGATCAAAAGTAATAATGTACAATCTCTAAAGCGGAGAGCATAAAAAGGCTACAATGAAAGGACTTTGTGGTAAAAAGTAGGGAGAGAGACACAGGACAGCTATAACTAGGATTCTATTCACCTTCAGTTTACCCATTCCTTGACTAACATCACAGGGAAATATCCAAAATGTTTAAAAAGCATTATTGTTTTGGAGAAAATGACTTGCAAATTATAGTAGGCTTATTTTTAATCACACCACTCGCTGTCTCCCATAAGTAACAATATTATTTTAGGCACAACTTTCACCTGACCTAATTTTCCCAGGTCCTGCATGATTGTGCATTCTGGAAGAATGCTGTTGTTCTCCAAGCTTTGTTTCTTACACAATTTTAAACAAGTATTCAAAGAACAAGTATTATCTTCACTCATATTTGTTGGTATCATGTAGTATTGAAAAAGTTTGAAAATATGTCTACTATTATTTATTTTTTATGGATATAAGTCATCTTTGATATAGTGGTCATGTTTCTAAACTGTATGGATCCATTCCAAGTTTTCTAAGGAATCTCCACACAGATTTCCAGAGTGGCTGCACCAACTTGCACTCCCACCAGCAATGTATGAGTGTACCCTTTTCCCCACATCCACGCCAACACCTGTTGTTGCCTGTGTTCTTGATAAAAGACATTCTAATTGGGGTAAGATGAAATCTTAAGGTGGTTTTGATTTGCATTTCTCTTATAACGAGGGATGTTGAACATTTTTTCATAAATCTGTTGATTGTAGATCTTCCTCTGTAAAGTGTCTGTTCATTTCCTTGGCCCATTTATTGATTGGGTTATTGGTGTTCTTCGTGTAAAGATTTTTGAGTACTTGGTAGATTCTGGAGATTAGTGCTCTGTCTGAAGTGTGTGTGGCAAAGATTTTCTCCCACTCTGAAGGCTCTCTCTTCACATTGCTGATTGTTTCCTTTGCTGAGAAGAAGCTTTTTAGTTTCACTCTATCCCAATCATTGATTCGTGCTTTTATTTCTTGCGCTTTGGGAGTCATGTTAAGGAAATCTGGTCCTAGGACAACATGATGAAGATTTGGACCTATTTTCTCTTCTATTAGGTGCAGAGTCTCTGGTCTGATTTCTAGGTCCTTGATCCACTTTGAGTTGAGTTTTGTACAGGGTGAGAGATATGGGTTTATTTTCATTTTGCTGCATATGGATTTCCAGTTTTCCCAGCACCATTTGTTGAAGAGGCTGTCTTTTCTCCATTGCATGTTTTTGCCTCCTTTGTCAAATATGAGATACCTGTATTTATTTGGGTTTGTCTCTGGGTCTTCTATTCTGTACCATTGATCTACCTGTCTATTTTGGTACCAATACCATGCTGTTTTTGTCACTATTGCTCTGTAGTATAGTTGGAGGTCTGGTATTGTGAAACCCCCTGCTTCGCTCTTCTTGCTAAGGATTGCTTTAGCAATTCTGGGTCTCTTATTCCTCCAAATGAATTTCATGATTGCTTGCTCTATTTCTATGAGGTCCATCATTGGGATTTTATTGGAATTGCATTGAATTTGTGTAGCATTTTTGGAAGTATGGCCATTTTGACAATATTAATTCTGCCTATCCAAGAGCATGGGAGATCTTTTCATCTTCTCAGATGCTCTTTAACTTCTTTCTTTAGTGTTCTGTAGTTCTCAGTGTAGAGGTCTTTCACATCTTTTGTTAGACTGATTCCCAAGTATTTTATTTTTTTTGAGGTTAATGTGAATGGGGTAGTTTTCCTAATTTCTCTCTCAGAGGATGCATCACTTACAAATAAAAATGCATTAGATTTATGAGCATTAATTTTATATCCTGCTACTTTACTGAATTCATTAATGAGTTCCAGAAGTTTTCTGGTGGAATTCTTAGGATCTTGCTATCCCACTCCTTGGCCTATACCCAAAGGACTTAAAATCAGATTGCTACAGTGATGCAGCCACATCAATGTTCATAGCTGCTCAATTCACAATAGCTAGATTATGGAATCAACCTAGATGCCCTTCAGTAGATGAATGGATAAACTGTGGTATATATACACAATGGAATATTACTCAGCCATAAAGAAGAATAAAATTATGGCATTTGTAGGTAAATGGATGATGTTGGAAACTGTTATGCTAAGTGAGACCAGCCAATCCCAAAAATCCAAAAGCCGAATGGTCTCTCTGATAAATGAATGATGATGCATAATGCGGGGGGGGAAAGGTGGCAAGAATGGAGGAAAGATAGCTAGCATAGAGGGAAGGGAGGGGTAGGGGCGGGTGGGGGGTAAAATTAATAACAGAATGTGTGACAGATACCATTGCCCTGTGTACATGCATGAACGCACAGATGGTGTGACTCTACTTTGTGTAGAACCAGTGAAACAATAGCTGTACTCCATTTGTGTTCAATGATTCAATAAGTAAATAAAAAAAAAAGTATGAAATAGCACAAAGACCTTCAAATAAAAATAAATAAATAAATAAATAAACTGTATGGACACCAAACGAATTACTCCAAGCATCACCCTCTAAACTTTGAATAATCAATTCTTAATTCTTATTATAAAAGTAATTAAAATAATTATGATATAAAATAATATATTACAATAAATAATACTATTTTAAAAATGTGGATAATGTAGCTAAAAGAAAAGTCACTTGCCTTCTTTCCTAATCCCAATTTCATTATCTTCAGCTACTGATCTTACGATATAGTCTTAAATTCTTCCAGATATTTTTCTATGTATTTAAAAATATATATGTGAACAACTGGAAATATATAACTTTATTTTGAATGCTTACAGATATCAATATATAACTCCTTACACATTTTTCCTCAGTTTGTTGTTTTTTTATTCGGTGGAGTTTTTTTTTTTTATTCCCATGATAAAAATTGGACTCTGCATGAATTTATCATTTATATAACTTATGTTCATTATTGACTTTTTATTTAACAACGACTTCAAATATATGAGCTTGACAGATGTAATGAGTGTAGTAAGTGGAAATATTTCTCCTGTTGACAACATGCCATGTTGTCTTTCTTTCTAAAGCAAATAAAATGTTAGGGATACTCTTGGAGTTCTCTACCCTGTTCCTTTTCCTCTTCTGCTAGTTCTCAGATTTTTGTCCTTGTTCTTATAACTTGCTACACATAAACATAAGTAACTTGCTTACTTCTGTATAAAATTGATGTATACTTTACATATTTTTTGAAATTTGGTTTTCCACTACAATTCTTATGTTATCCATGATTAATAATGTAGGATATAGCTTTATTATTACAACTTATGTTTAGCATCCATATATTACGGTTTATAGAAATACACATCACTTCACACTGCTAAAACCACTAACACCCTTCAGATTATCAAGTGCAGGCATTACTTTGGCTTAATTAAAAGGGACAAAAGATATTGACAAAGTAAAACTGTGCAGAAAACTCTACCTATTTTCGCATGAGTTAGTAAAGAATATGAATAATTCTTTAAAAAATTTATTTGTTTTAGCCTCAATATGAACACCTGAAAGGCTTTGAATTAGAGTTTTAATATTGTCCTTTTCAAATGATAATGTAGTCAGGCCAGAAAATATAGCTGGACAATCAAATAATGTAGTGAATCCTCATTTTGTCCAATTTATTACAATGCTCCAATAGTAAATGAAGCCATTCTAATTACTGATGAACTTTTACTCCAGTCCCAGATACAGCAATCCCTCCTTATTTTCAAGGGTAATGTTCGAGGACCTCCAGTGGATTCTGAAAATCATGAATAGTTCTGTACATACAACACGTTTCCCTATGCAAATAAATCTATGATAAAGTTTAATTTATAAATCAGGCACACTGAGAAGTTAACAACTCAAAATGAAACAGAACAATTACAACAATATATTATAACAAATTATGTAAATATGGTTTCTTTCTTTCAACTGCCATGGGTCTGGTAGCATATACCTCATGGATATGGTGGACAAATAATTATATTCTGGGCAAGATGGAGTGGGACAGTGTAAAATATCATTCTGCACAAAGCAGTGAAGAATTTAAAGCTTATGGATAGGCCTGTTGATGTGGTCCAGTAGTAGAGCATTCTTCTACCGTGGCACACAGTCTAGCGTTCAAAATGTCCTTGTGAATTGTTTATTTCAGAAATATTCTATTAGCATTCCTAAACCACGGCTCCTCTCAGGTAACTCAAACATAAGAAAGTAGAAGTTTTACTGAATTTAAAAATGCTTGATAGTCATAAACTTATCACTGTTCATAGCATTCAAAGGAAAACAGTAAATAGAAACATTTAAATTGAACCAGAAAAACAATTGCTGTACTTCATTTGTGTTCAATGAATCAAAAAATTAAATAAAAAAAAAACCACAAAAAAGAAAATAAATTAATACTTAAATGTTGCAGGTGTAATAACAAATGAAATTCATGTTCACTGAAGAAAGAAAAGCAAAAAAGCTCTAAATCATAATGAAACATTGTCTGCCAAGATGATCAGGTATGCTACTGAAATATTTTTATGTCCACATAAAACTTTTATTAACATATATGTACATGTGTACACCCTATTACAAATTAATAATTTATTATATATAAGCATCTATATTTTAAGTAAATATTTTTATAATCATTTTAATGGTTTTAAAATACTTAAAATAATCATCTGATTATAGTAATTTTATTAGGCCACATCTCCTATTACAATTTAAATGTTTTCCAATATGGTTTTAACAAAAGATGAAGTATTTTGTTGGAAACTACTACTCATTCAAGATTTTTCTTTTTTTGGAGGAGGGATAATTTCCTAATGGTAAATAATGATGCTGCATAATGATGACCAATCATATTTTTTCTATTAACTACTAAATTTGTAGCAGAAAGGCAGTACTGATTCTAATAGCTTATATAAAAGAAACATTTTTCCTGCCATTTACTATTCCTGAGTTTTAATGTTTGTATTACTTAATAATTTGTATTTTAAAATGTTTATCATTGTCTTAATTTATATTTATTTTCGTGTGTTATTTAACATTTTTCAAGGCTATGAAATGGTACTTAATTTTTACTTTAGTCCAGAGTCAGACAGTATTGCAATATTCAGAAAATTACATAGATTCTTCTTGGCTTTAACTTCTCATCTACAAATGGAGATAACGTATTTACCACTCAGTTCACATGACAGGTAGAGATACATATGTGCAAGTTCTTTGTGAATTATAACTACAAAGGATTATTAAATGAAGTTAAGCTAGGTAACTAAATGATAAAACACTAGTATTTCATTTGAGCTTTAAAAATAAAGAGCATTGTGAAATAGCATTGAAAACAATGTAAAACTCAAGTGAATAAAATAAAGAAGATTTAAAATGTTTGTTTTCTTCTTCAATCAAAACACAAAGGGAAATCATCCAGGCTTAAGCATTTTCTTTTTTTTTTTTTTATTGGTTCTTTTTGGTTACATATAACAATAGGATTCATTTTGACATAATTAGAGAAGCACTGAGTATAATTTGTTCTAATTCAGTCCCTAGAACTTCCCCTTTCCCTTCTCTCTTCCCATTTCCCATTCCTTTAGCCTTACTCCACTAATCTTTCTGTTACTTAGTTTTTTGCTCTTTTCTTTCTTTCATCTTTTTAATTAGTGTCTTGTACATGGTGGTGTTATTCACTGTTGTATATTCACATGTGTACATAGGAAAATTGGTCAGATCCATTCCACTGTCTTCCCCTGACTCATCCCCCTTCCCTTCCCTTCATTCTCCCCTCTGTAAACTTTTGTCTTCATTCCTTCTGGCTTTAAAATCTCAGGCAGCTGTACACTTTTTAGCAAAACAAAGGTTGCGGATTTTTTTTTAATTTAATTTAATTTAATTTTTTTAATTTCAAGGAAGGAAATGTCAACTCTCTTCAAGGTGTTTTCTTCTGGACCAGACTTCCTGAGGCCACTTTGTTTGGCATAAAATCATTAGGGCTATTGAAACGACTCATTTTTGATGTTTTCCACAAGACTAAGATGCAGTTATATCACCTTGATTAATTTTCCCAAAAAAGCAATTTCTATGTCCCAGTAGAAAAGTAAGTAGATTAAAGAATACTTAGAGATCTGGTAAAGTATTACTCAGGAGTGTCTGTGAGAATATTTCCAGAGAGTGGCCTGTGAATCTGAGTGGACTAAATGGGAAGTCATCATTCAATATCCTAGAGATCTGGATAGAACTAAATACAGAGGAAAGGTGAATTGTTCTGGGGAAGAAGTCTCTCTCTCCTGGACCTGGAAAACAAACTTTTTCTCCTAGCATCAGAACCTCAGGCTCTCTAGCCTTTGCACTCTAGTGCATAAACCAGCAGGCTCCTAGGTTCTCAGGCCCTCAACTTAAACTAAATCATGCTGCCGACATCCCAAGGTCTCTCTACCTTGCAGGTGGCCTGTGGTGGGACTTCCCAGGCCTCCATAATCCTGTGAGTCAATTCCACTAATAAATCCTGTCTTACAGATTTCTATATTTATGTGTCTGCCTCTCTGCTATTAGTCTCTCTCTCTCTCTCTCTCTCTCTCTCTCTGGAGAACCTAACGAAAGCAACATTTAAAGTTTTGTATATTCAAAAGAACTTTGTGACATTGGACACTGATTATCATTAGTTAGGTTATTTAACTTATTCAAATGTAAGCCTTACTCCATTTAGAATCTCTAAGGCATCTCAGAACACTCTTAATATATTTATATTAAATATGGCATCAGAAATAATAGAAAAGGACAAAATATAGCAAGTCAGATTAAAGTATAAAATTATATCTTGTGAGATCTATAAACTCATGAAATAATTCTACTGTGGCTGATTATGAACCACATTTCAGATCATCAGTGACCCAAGGTCACAGCCATGAATAGCATGCTCTTTGCTCAATAAAAATGTAAATATTTTTGATTCCCTTAAACTACAATAGTTTGTTGTTCGATGTAACTGGTCATTTGAGCTCTAAGAAAGTAGATTGATGATGCCATTATTCAAAGCAATTCAGTTGAGATATTGATAAATAATATGATTCTAAGTATGTCTCCAAGCTTTAGAGCACATTCTTTATTTTAGGATATGACACTTTGGGAATATTATGGTAAAAGCATATGTACACAAACCTACAGATAAACATACGTGGGTCTAAAGCAATACATAAAAATGAGTCTAATTTACTACCTCATCACAAAGATCCACTATTGGGCATTGCTTCTAATTGCATCATTGATTTACATTTGCTTAAAATTGTGTTTCAGCATTTCTAGCATCCTCCAAGTGAAGTACTAGTCAGGGGTTTTAGATTGTGGAAGAAACACAGTGCAATGAGGTAGTCCTGCATAATCTATTTCTGAAAGTTACACAGATGAATATTTTAGGATTCTGGATACGAAAGTACATAGTTTCCCAGCTGGTCTGCCACCTCATTTATTCATTAATTCAACACATATTTGTTAAGAGCCTTATGTGTGCCAGGAACTGTGCAAAACTCCACAGGAGGTGTAAAAGAGATAAGATATAGTTACTACTCCTACATACATCACACGTCTTGAACCTCATTCGATTTAGTTCAGACACACTCCATCAAACCTATGTTTCACTGTAAACTTTCAAAAGTACAGTTTATATGTACCATGGTCATACTAGCACCAACCATTTCCTCAGCCTATTACAACCTGGCTGCTGTGCTTACTTTTCATGGAAACTACATTCTGAAAGGTTAGTAGTAAAGAAAATATACTTGGTCCCCATTTTCTGCAGGTTCTACAATGACAGAGTCAATCACTCATGGAATGAAAATAGTCAAGGGAAAAAAATTGCACCTGGAGCTGGGGAAGTAGCTCAGAGGTAGAAGTTTGTCTAGCATGCAAAAGGTTCTGTGTTCAAATTCCACTACAGCAAGAGCAAAGAAATACTATGCCTGAAAGAAACAGGCATAGTCTTTTTTCTCATCATAATTCTCTAAAAATTATACTATAATAATTACTTACATAGAATTTACACTGCATTAGGTATTATGAATACCCTTGAAGTGATTTAAGGTATTCAGGAATAAGTACACAGGTAATATACAAATGTTGCACCATTGTACATAAGGGACTTGAGAATCTCCTTAAATCTCTGGGGTTCCTGGAACCATCTCCTGTAATTACTGAGGGATGAACAAACCAACTGCCTTTCTTAGTTCTCTGCCTCAAATGTGGCATTGGGCAATGTTAAATGTGCGTCCTAGATATTTCTGTTTTGACTTGTCTGATAGTACAGGTTTTTTTTTTCTTTCATGATTGTGCCTTAATTTTTATCCATGGTTTACCAAAGTTTTTTGTCCCATTTCTCTGTGATTTCCATGGTCTCAGCCTCTCACAAATCACATATCCTAATTTCAAATTGCCTTCTGGACGTCTTATCCAAGGAGCATTAAACCAAACAAGTAAGTCGTTATGTCCTGAACTGAACTGAGCATTTCCCTTTCTCACTACCTCCCTGTCTGCTCAATCTGTTCCTCCTCTTGTCTGCTGTCACTCAGGTAATGGCACTGCTGTTCTCTCAAGAACTCACAGTTGGATCTTGCAGCTCCAAAGTCATGCAGGTGCCATATTTAAGTGGTTTCAAAACCTAGTAGTTCTGTCTTTGTAATATTGCTTGCATGTTTATCTTCTTCTAAATTTACATTCATCTTTTTGTGCTTCTTATAAATGTATTGGCTGGATTCCTAGTCATCTTTCTTTATTCCAAAGTTTTCCCACCAATTTTAAACTTCAATAGAATAATCTTTATACTTGTTTTCTGTGACTGAAGAAAAAATCAAGCTTTATCTTCTCTTTTGCTTCATTCATTAGATGACAGAATGTCTTTATGCCTTCATAATAACTATCTTCCTGTACATTTTTATTAATGAATTCATTGATTTAGTCAATAAACACTGATTTAACCTATTTTGTCTCCACATCATGTGAAATGTCTTTCACCTCTCATAAAACTGTAGCCGATACTAACCTCCTTTGTTCTAATTAATGTTTTTTTCTCTAAGACAATTCTTTTTCTTATTAGTTTCTAGACTTACATGTGAGCTTGTTACTCCTTCTTGCATTATTCTCAAGAAGTCAGTTCATCTTTCTAACCAATGATATGCAGAGTTCCCGTGTGTAATGCATTGAAATTTATTTCTCCTACCTTCTTTTAGACCTGATTTCTTTTCTCTTATTCTCTTTTCAGAAAAGCCTTTAAGTTACCAAAGTTATCCATGATTATACCTTTATACAAATATCATTATGCAGATTATACCTGAAGTATTAAGAGGATTTTCACAACAGTGGTGTCTCCATTTGTGTAACATGAAATCTACTGTTGGTGAATACATACAGGTTTAAAATCTCTACAAATTAGGAACTTTAGATTATGAAGAGGAAAATGAGAGGGGGAGGGGCAGGGGTATGAAAAATGGTGGAATGAGACAGACTGTATTACCCTATGTACATGTATGATTACACGAATGGTATGAATCTACATCATGCACAAAAATGGAAATGAAAAGTTGTACCCCATTTGTGTACAATGAATCAAAATGAAGTCTGTAAAAATTAAAAAATAAAAAAAAATAAAGAAAGAAATACATTTCCAAAAAAGATTATATTTTTAGTCAGTAGAAGCTAATTGATTTACTCAAAGGAAAGGATTGAGGTGAGATAAATTGAAGAAAAGAGTGAAGAAAAGATCTACCATATAAATGATTGTTTTCTATGAACCAATAGTGTATGAACAAGAATTATGAATTTATATTAGTTTGACCATGATTCTATGGTCATGGTCATAGATGTCAGGAATGAGTCTGTAAAGAAAGGCTCACAAGCACCTAAAGAAGTACACAGAGTAACCACTTTATGTACACAATCACCAGTGACAATTTAACTAGATGGGGAAAGGAGGCAGAAAAGGGAGGGAGGGAATGGAGGACAGGAAAGCGAAGGCATGTTATTTTCAACACTGAAGATAATTCTGTTGGCCACTGCATACAATGAAGAGTATTCTAGATTGAAAATGAAATAGGACGAGAGAATTGGCTCTTGCTTCACCTGTCACATCCACGTTACTGCTTGCCTCTCACATACCCAGCATCAGCACAGGTGATTTTGCACTGAATATTTATTTAAATGCTTAAAAAGATACATTTCACCTGACTAGTGGAGTGGCCAACACATCAAAGCAACTTTACCTGGAATGAAAATTAAGAAACAAGTTCTTTCAGTACTGGAGGAAAACTGTGCTAGACACTTAAGAGAGCATGGACAGTTTCCACCATGGCACATGAATGTTTCTATGTATAATAAACCTACACCAGTGTAAGAGCCCCCTCCACAATGCCAGAACTAAGTGTTTTAGGATAAAGAACAACAGAATTAGAATTTTTGGTGTCAATGAAAAGTGGATACCAAAATTTATAAATGATATTTTGAATTACAATAAAAAGAATATAATTAGTCATTATAGCTTTATACAACAGATATTTCCAATTCTGTCAGTGAAACTATAAACAGAATTATTTTAAGAATGTATATGTCATCATTTAGAAAGGATGGAATGACTTTATTTAAGAATGACATCTACAGTGAATTCTCCATACTAAATCCTCTCAATGACTGGGGTATGTGGTTCAGTGGTAGATCTCTTGCCTGGCATGCATGAGGCCCTGGATTCCATCCTCCGTACTAAAAAAAGAAAAAGGAAAAAAAAGAGAAAAAAAACCTCTACATCCATTCAAAATGGAATTATATTAAAGGCTCTAAATTATTTTTTAAATATTGCTAATTATGAAGTCAAGGAGAAAGATAAAGCCTAAAATCTTAATTTGTATAATCTTAAAATAAGTAATTAAACTTCATAGCATTAAAATTAATGCTATGGAACTAATAATAAAAGTGGTGAGTTATCTCTTTTAAGAAGCTTATGACCTCAAAATATGATAGTTTTCAAAACCTATTATCTGTTAGAATAAATTATTAAGAAATGGTACTGTTGATTTTAAATAGATTTCACACTAATAGGACTTGAATAATTAGGCATCTTCATGCAAAGCATCTCAATGAACACCATTAATTCTTTAAAGTCTGATACAAAATAATCACTTTTGACAACTTACATCTTAAAGCACAGAGTTATCAGCTGGCTAGCTTTTTAATACTTAAAGGTTTAACTTTGAAATAAATGGCATGCCTAAACCAAATTCTAGTTAATTTTGACAGGAATTAGTTTTTTTTTATTTAATTTTTTTAATTTTGATTCATTGAACACAAATGGAGTATAGCTATTGTTTCTCTGGTTGTACACAAAGTAGAGTCACACCATCTGTGCATTCATACATGCACACAGGGCAATGATGTCTGTCACTCATTCTGTTAATATTACCCTCCACCCCAACCCACCCTTCCCTTCCCTCTATGCTATCTATCCTTCCTCCATTAAACAAAAGATTAAAAATCTGAATACATATACTTCAACATAAAGTGGTGTTACAAAAACTACAGTAAAATAAATACAGGTGGAGACCCAATCATAACAATTCAGAGTCTCAGTGAAACAGAAAATATGGAGGTTTCATTGTGAGGATGCTGGTCCCAAAGTAGATTTCTGAGGAAGAAGTAAGTTGAATGGACACAATCTGTGTTTGTTTCCCTGTGGATTTTACTTTAAAATGGTGGCATGTGAAAAGATCAATGATCCTCAGAAGGATAAAGGAAAGGATCCATGCTTTTGCTATTTTTATTGAAACTACCTTCTCCCACCACCTGGATTTTTCTATTAAGGTAAGCAAACAGACGACAGTGCAATGCTTTAATACAAACAAACAACATGTATTACCATCACCTAGGGCAACCACCTTATGCAACTAAAGGATGCTGAGATTGTTTTCAAGTAGTGTTGGGGGCTTGGTTTTCTGAGTGGCGATGCTGAGGTGGTAGAACCTGTAGGAGGCTGAGCCAAGTGGCAGGTGATTAGGTCACTGGGGACATCACTTTCGGAAGAGGTTTAGGTAGTTCTTGAGGCACTCTGGTTAGTTCTCAGGAGAAGGTTGTCATAAAGGCAAGACTGATTCCTAGCTACTTCCTGATCTCCTGGTTCACAATATGATACCTCCCTCCCACACCAGCTCCCTCCATGATACCACGCGCCACAGGACCTAGCCAGAGTCCCTCAGCAAGGCTGAGCAGATGTGAGTGTCATGCTCCTCAATCCGTGAAATGATGAGCTAAACACACTTTTAAAACAAAATAAAGTACCCCACCTGAGGTTTTGGTGATGCAGCTATTTATAGCTTATATTATATGAATGGTGCCTCTAGGGGATTATTACTTTATGGTTTGCCAAAATTCCCTGGCCTATCTTGCGGGGGAATTGTTTATCCATGCCTGTGAACACTTGAACTATTTTGTCCAAAAATATATAAACAGAAGTTCCTGCATTATTTCTGGATGGGAGCTTTAGGTGTCTTTGGGCTTCAGTATGCTTCCTTCTCCTGTTTTCTCATGACTAGATATTCAGAATAGAAACTTTTAGCCTAGAACCCAGCATGAAGGTGACAGTAAGCAGAGATACAGATGATCAGTGATAGTTACAGAGCATGAGAAACAAAATGTTATGATAATTGACTCTCATTTGCAGGCTATTTGTTACTGCAGAATTATTTCTTCCCTCATGACGAACATGGGCCCTTGGAATTATGCAGTCTGCTGCCTGACCAATATGCCTGGCAGCAGCCCTAGTACTACATTCTAATTCAGTCTTCTTCTAAAAATGTTTTGAAATTAAGGTCCTGAAATAATTGCCAAAGCTGAATAAGTATAAATTTTGTTAATCATAGGAGAACATTGTTTTAATTTCTAATGTAATTTGATCTTCCACCCTAACTTCATAAACCATGTACTCAGGATACATAAGATCACAGGCAGAGCTACTTCTAACCTCCACCACAGAAACTAATATTCACATGGTAGTCATCTTGTTAAAGGATAAAAAGGACCTGCTTTCAGCTTTTCCACCCTATCTACAAAAGGTGAAGTCATAAATATTCTGCTAATGATTATAATTTTTAATCAACAAAGGTGTTTTTAAGTAAAACTGTTTACAGTAGGTAAATATTCAGAAGTAAGAACCATATCCCTTGCCCTTCACAGCGGCATTTATATATTTGCACATAATAACAACAGATGGTATTACCAAATGCTTGTTCCATTAAATTTAAACCTTCCTTTGGGAGAGTAATTGCTTTCTACAATAAAACAATTGCCCAAATTCAATATTAAAGAAACACAGAGGTCCCTTAAAAGGCAAACCTATTTTAAATGGAAGAGACAATTTCTCATATTTTATAGGTGTGCAAAAATCTAGTCATGTACTTGTCTTTTAAATTGAAACCAACAGTATCTGTATTGTCAGACTGCATTTAAAACCTGAGCTGTATAGACAAGACACATTGCAATTTGTATTGAATACTTGAAAATATATTTTCAAAGAAACCATTAATCACCAAAAGATAATCACATTTCAACTTCCAATATGAAGCTCTTTCAACTATTGCTTTCTCGATAATTTGTCTCACACAATGGGGCTCAATGATGTTAATGGGAGCTTCATTACATTCTGCAGAAAACTTAGCTGGCAGAGTCAAACTGCTTCCAAGCAGTGACAATCACTTCCAGTATTCTCACTTCAGTCCCTACACCGTGACTCTTCTCTGCTCATTACCGGGCTCATGAATTTTTCATTTCTCTTTAGAGGGAGACATTGTAGATACACTTGCTCTGATTTCCCTTGCCACATGATCTTAGGTAACCTGAAATTTTCCGAATACTTACATCAATTAATTAAATTTAAGAAATGTTAATTTATACCTTATAAATGTAAGGCAGTATGTAGATCCTGCCGAACTTACACTGTTGGTAATAACATGTATTCATTCTGATGTTGGAAACATTGTTACGTCCTAGGAATCCCTGAAGTGAAATTTAGACAAACTCTTATGAGACTTACAAAGACTATATTTTCTTGGGGAGTTGGAAGACGTGAGGAAATACGTGTGTATGGTTGGCATTTCGAAGAGAGAGATGACAGTCTAGGATCACAGCACAAGCAAGACAATGCAAATGGAAAAATAAAAACACCATTCCATGAACAATAAAGTGGTCAGTCTTGCTCTTCCTCTGTATCAGCAAGACACAATGACATCCACATATAATAGTGGGGTGAGGTCCTGGTGTGAAGGATCTTACATGTTGAACTTTGGGTTTTATGTTCAACTTGTTGGTGAAAAAGAAAAACTGTTGACAAAGTTACATCAATTTGCACTGATAGACTAAGATTACAGGACTTTATGAATACCCTAAGCTTAATCCTTTCTCTATTAATTGTAAGATTACATCATGGATACTGAAACATTCATGTCCACTGAGGCAGAGCTAAGACTTTTCACACTTCTAAAAATAATCTCTACTCTTCCTCCATATGACACTGTATTTTTAAAACAGGAAATGTGGTAGCTGTAAAAAGTTGGTAGACTAAATATTAAGCACACATTCAGTATTCGGTTTCCTTCTTAAATTTTTTATGCATTTTTTTTCACTTAATATAAGTCATTCACCTTTCTTTTTTTTTAAATATGTACTTCAAATAGTCCCACTTAAGCCCTTCCTCAAACACAATAATATTAAACTGGAGCTAGAAGCATGCAAATATAAAACCAAAAATATTCTTGAATTGTGAGAAGTACAGATCACCTTTTCTCTATCATGTAACTTAAAGTATCGAGTGTCCAGCATTTATCTTAACGCCAGAGTAGGTAAAAACTATATGGAAGCAAATTTGCCAACGTCATAAGTGCATAAATGCAATTTCAGTGTGACATCAACACACTAACAAAAACTTTATTAACATATTTATTTCATGTTATCTCTGATATTCAGTTGTAATAGCTTTTCCCTCAAAGTTAATCAGGGTTGTTTCGAATTGGGGCCAAGGTAAACTACAATAGACAATACATGACATGTTCATAAGAATCTACCTAATTAACATTAATTTCATTAAATTACATTTCGGGGAACATTTTGTTAAGTATATTCAGAAACACCTAAAATTTCAGGAATTAACATCCAACATGGTATCTGTCTGCACCACAAGTCCTCTTTCTTTCTAGCATTCAGATCAGGTTTTGGATCAAACCCGGGTCTAGTTAAAGACAGATTAATCACTCCAGTCTTAAAATGAAAAACACCTTGACTTTGACCAGTATCATTTAAATTTTTCAAGATTGTCTTCCTAGTTCAATTTTACAGAGCTAATAAAATAATTTCATCTTTGTATTATAGTAAGAGATTGGCACAATAATGCCATCCTGACTGTGGGTAATAAATGTGTATTGTTTTAAGCAAATAAATTGTTTTTGTTTGTTAAAGTAGCAATGGAAAACTAATACATAGTATTATAATATTTTTTTAAATTTAAGCAGTTTCCTATTTGTTATAGGGTTTATTTATAGTCAATCAGGCATATGGGAAGGACCTTATTGTGTCATTTTTCAATAAGATGGGTCTCAGAAACACTGAATAATTTCTGGAAGATTGTGTACAGCATACTGCAGAAGATCAGAACCCAGATGTTTAAGTTTTTGGTTTAAGATTCTTCCCTTATAACAAAAAAGAGAACTGATTTAGTATTATAAACACAGAAAAATATTTAAAGTTGGAATTTTCTTTCCTTAATACTTCCTTTCTTGACATTTGAAAGAATCTTAATGTTTACTTATTCTAAGACTAGAAAAAGACTTTAGAGACAAACCCAAATAAGTACAGGTATCTCATACTTGACAAAGGAGGCAAAAACATGCAATGGAGAAAAGACAGCCTCTTCAACAAATGGTGCTGGGAAAACTGGAAATCCATATGCAGCAAAATGAAACTAAACCCATATCTCTCACCCTGTACAAAACTCAACTCAAAGTGGATCAAGGACCTAGAAATCAGGCCAGAGACTCTGCACCTAATAGAAGAGAAAATAGGTCCAAATCTTCATCATGTTGGCCTAGGACCAGATTTCCTTAACATGACTCCCAAAGCGCAAGAAATAAAAGCACGAATCAATGATTGGGATAGAGTGAAACTAAAAAGCTTCTTCTCAGCAAAGGAAACAATCAGCAATGTGAAGAGAGAGCCTTCAGAGTGGGA
Organism: Glaucomys volans; assembly: GCA_020662805.1. NCBI lineage: Eukaryota > Metazoa > Chordata > Mammalia > Rodentia > Sciuridae > Glaucomys > Glaucomys volans. The sequence continues at coordinate 40,298 of JAJEJO010053286.1, read as the reverse complement.
GAAAATCTTTGCCACACACACTTCGGACAGAGCACTAATCTCCAGAATCTACCAAGTACTCAAAAATCTTTACACCAAGAACACCAATAACCCAATCAATAAATGGGCCAAGGAAATGAACAGACACTTTACAGAGGAAGATCTACAAGCAATCAGCAGATTTATGAAAAAATGTTCAACATCACTCGTTATAAGAGAAATGCAAATCAAAACCACCTTAAGATTTCATCTTACCCCAATTAGTTTCCTAACTTTTCTTAAGGTATTGTTGAAACTTAACAGTGACACAGAAGGCTTAAAGTGTTGAAATTCCCTAGAAAACATACAGAACTGTGTAATATAATATAATCTATTTTGCCTACATCATATACAGAAGTTTCCCAGATTCTGGTTGTTCAACTTATAATTGATATTTTACTTCATAATGGTACAAAAGAGATGCACATTCAGTAGAAACCTCACTTCACATTCTGAATTTTGATCTTTTTGCAGGTTACAGAGGTATGGATACTTGTTTGCAACACTGGGCAGTGGCAGCTAACTTCAGTTCCCAGTCAGCTTTGTGATCAATAAACAAGTGACACTCCTCAGTGCACTGTTGCTAAGCCGTGATATTTGGTAGGTTTGCTATATTAAATGCATTTTCAACTTATCATATATATATATATATTTTTTTAATTTTTAATTTTTTTTTTGAGCCAGGAGTTGAACTCAGGGGCACTGACCACTGAGCAACATCCCCAGCCCTATTCTGTATTTTATTTAGAGACAGGGTCTCACTGAGTTGCTTAGTGCTTCACTTTTGCTGAGGCTGACTTTGAACTTGGGATCCTCCTGCCTCAGCCTCCTGACCTGCAGGGATTATAGGCATGCGCCACTGTGCCCACAAACTTATAATATTTTTAATTTACCAAGAAATTATCAAGACGTAGCCTCACTGTACGTCAAGGAGCATATTGACAGAGCTCAGCTGGTTTCTTCATATTACCATCTAACTTACATATTCAGATGTGGCCTAATACTGTGAATAAAGTAAGCGCATTTTAATTGGATTGCCTGAACTGGTTTAGAGGGCTGTTTCACTTTTCACACAAAGTGATCTCATGACTAGTTTTCTTGAACCAACAGTCTAGAGGGGTTTTCAATGGGGCTTCTTCAGCCTTTTCAAATAAATACAGTGTCTTTTCAAAAAAACACAATAGATCAAAAGTTCATAAAATTTTTTTAAAAGATGCATAATAGTAGTGTTTCATAAATGTTATAAGCTTATTACACAAGCAGTAAAAAAATTTTAAGGTTGGTGTTGGTCAAACATTACAAAGTTAAAATTAGGAGAAATAAGTTTGTGAGATCTCTTGCATAGCACGGTGACTAGTAATAATGTAATAATGAAAAGTATACTTTAAAATTGTTAAGTCACTAGATTTTAAATGTTCCTACAAAGAAAAAGATAAGAAATGATGGCTGTTAATTAACCTGATTAAATAATTTCATTATGTATATATCAAAACATTGCATTGTGCCCATCAATGCAGTTATTATTTGCCAATGAAAAATAAAATTTAAAAAGATATAAAAACAGAGTTCAAAGGAGTAAAATACACAGTCATGTAAAGAATATTTTAAATTTAAAATTGCAGGGGCTGGGGTTGTTGTTCAGTGGTAAAGTGCTTACCTAGCATGTGTGAGGTGCTAGGTTCGATTCTTAGCACCACATATAAATAAATGAATAAAATAAAGGTCTATGAATATCTAAAAAAATTTCAAAAAATTTAAAATTGCTATTCTTCCTAGCAATATTTATTTATAGCTGTTTATATCTAATATATATTTATACCTAATGGTATTTATTTATAGATAATGTTCAATTAATTGTGCCATAAAGCATTTCTCAAATTGTGTTTACTCTTCCAACTATGAGAAATTTTAAAAGGTGCATATAAATAAACATAAACCTTGGTACAGTTTTACAGCCAACAGTCCCAGCTACTTGGGAGACTAAGGTAGGAGGATCTGTGCAGTCCAAGAGTTTGAATAACTTTAATGATATTTTGGTTCATTACATTGTAACTACAGCTTGATCATTGATTCATATCAAAATCAAAAGCTACCTCCTGTTTTAAGTGTGTATTGTTCTAAAAACAAAAGTTTTTATAGAACAGAGTTATGCTTTAAACGTTTTCACAATAAATACTACAATTATAATTCTTGTATGCATAATATCTTAAAAAGGTAAGTTTAAATCATGGCTTTTTATCATTTCTCATTCCATGTTGGAATTCATTTGGTAATTTCTATCTATATTATTGCTACAGAAAGAAAAGCAGTAATACAACTTTCCGAGATACCATTTTAATGTTCACAAATATTTTTAGGGATTATTAGCATCCACATAATTGACCTATTAGAATTTCTGATGTGGCCAGAAGTAGATATTTAATTTAGATAATGTGCAGCACAGTACCCAGTTCTAGAGTTGCTCTCAAAGTTGGAAGAGTCCATAAAATCTGAGAAATTCTACATAGCACAATTGAACATTACATATAAAAAAATATCGTAGGCATTGTATTAGATATCAATTCTTCCCAGCACTTTTAAATTTTAAGAAATTCTTTAAGTAACTGTGTTTTTACCCCTGTGAACTCTATTACTAAGAACTGTATTCAGCAAACATTCATCAAATACTAGTTATGTTTGAAAGTGTGATTCTATCTAGGTAACTTGTTGAAATGTGCATTTTAAAATTTTTTAAAAAGTGATTTGTGTTGTGCTGAAAAATACTTTTGAAAGGCATCACTTTCATGTTCATAATAACCAATAAGATACAAGTTTAAAGAAGACAAAGCAATTTAGTTACTTTGAGTCAAATGGAAGGAATGGGTTATTTTTGTTGGATTGACTGCTTTTATTTGATTTGGTTAAACTAATCATAATTTGATTGTTCAGAATTATATTTCCAATCAGTTATTTAATGCCTGTCAAATACTGTGAAGAAAAACTGATGTATGAAAGTTGCATGTTGACTCTGATTATATCAGAAATCACATGTATTGACTGCTATCAAATACAAGTGGCAAGGCTTTATCTGTACAATGTGTTAAATGAACCTCTTCCTTTTTGTATCAAGGAGTTAATTAGTTGAAAATTTTACTAGGTATGTACCAGGGGCGATCAGCTTCTCTTTAGTACCTGTGCCTAATTAGACTCTTAGAATGAACATTAGGTAATAATGTTGTTTTTTTCCTTTATTAGTACAGTCTCCAAAACCACCAGCAAAACATCTTCATAGCATCATGAAATATAAGACAGATGAAATAATAGCAGAAGAGAATTCATAAGGCACAGGGAACAAAAGGTACCCAAGCATTAATTTGGATCTCAATGTTAGCATGCTCTAACTTCATTTAACCTGAGAAGAGAAAGTCATTGGGCTATCTTTTCTTTTCCTTAACTTCTTATTGTAGAGGGATAGATATGGACAATGAAGTAATTAATTATACAGTTAGAAAAGAAACTATCACTAAAACCGTTGTCTCTATGAGCTTTGAGAATCTATCAATTGTGCAGTCAAACCGAAATAGAGGATAACAATTATTGAGTAAATGTCGAATGCCTGGTTGAAAGGCAATACATAAAGGAATAGCTTTACATAATAATCAATATGTACAGTCCTTCCTTATTCAACACTAGAGATGAAAAGATTTTAATTTCACTCCTCTGCACATTTTAATGTTAGTTCTGTAATATCTCTCATTTTCTGTTCAAGTATTCAAAATTACTTAAATACAATATTTTACACACACTTCTTTGAGAATAGGATAACTAACAGTTTATGATTCAGAGAAATGGTTTTACTGTAATCAACTTTTCACATAAATCATGTTTATTATAAAAAAACTAAAAGGACAGAGCCACTTAAGTACTGACTTTTTACTAAGTGTTCTAATATAAACTCTATTATTATTTTCCTTTACTGATTCTAAAACCTTGGAAAATTAACTATAATGTGTTAATATTATTCTTCCATGCTTCTCTTTTAGGGTTTACATTTAGTGAAACAGACATTTTAAAGGAGTACAATCCCAAATAAAATCTGGTTCTTAACATTCTACTTCTTAAACATTATGGTCATTAATCTATAAGGTTATTTATTCCCCAGGTAAGTTATTTAGACTCTCTATACTTTCATTTATCTTCCCACATTATACATGAAATAATAATATCTACCTCTCAGAATGACTGTTTTAAAGCATAACGTCTGGCACTACCATTCAATACATTTTATTTATTAACAAAATACTAAATACTGTATAATATAAAGTGTTACATATATTATGCAAATGATATTAAAACTAGAAGTTATAGTTTTTACATAAATCATAGTAACTGTAATAATACCATGTAGTTTCATTTATTATACTGATTAAAAATAAAATAATTATTTCATTTTTTGCATGAAATTTTTTGCATGAGATTTGAAGCTTCTCAGTGAGGGACAAAATATAAGTATAATATTTCTCAAGTTTTAAAAAATGAGGCTACTAAGGTTCAGACAGTGCTAAATTTAGACCATCAGTTCTGGGTGTACTGATGCTCAAAGGACCAGTTCTGAGAGAAGAAGACGTATCAATTGTGTCTGGTTGGCAGGTAAAGACTCGTAAGGAAGCATTTTGGGCCTGCTTTATGAGGCTTGAGGTACTTGAGATACTTCGTGTATCTGCATTCAGTCTCTTATTTATTTCAATTTTATTGAGCACCTTCTCAGTAAGGGGAAATTTATAGAGAAATTATAATTTAAATAGGGTTCTACAGGATGGACAATTTTTTTTTTTTTTTTTAGGAAGAGATCCAGAAGCACAGTATTTTAGGGACAAGAATGAATAAAAGCATAGGGTTGGAAAAAATAGGGCCTAGATCAATTAATGACTCAATCCAGGTTTCTGGAACACTGGTTTTTTTGAAGGGACTGGTGCAAATTAAGACAAGGAAGATACATTAAGCCAGTACTGGAAAATTCCAGCTTAAGTGTTGCATTTTTTCTAAGCTCAGGGGGACTGGTTCCATAATTAATTTGTATGCTATTTATAAATGCCTAAAAAGTAGATAGTATATGGTTCAAAATTTAATAAATGAATAAATTGATAAATTAAAACCTATACTTTAAGAGAAATGGGTAGCGTCTGTGAGATTTTGGTCAAAAGTAGACATTAGAAAGCATATACCCAAGACAACAAACAGCACATTAGCACATTATGATGAATCAAATGGTTTAGAAATTAGAAGAGAGACTAAGCTTAAATGTTTTCTATGACTGAAAGAAGAGAAACTGAGCAAAGTCTGTGAAGGAGCTGAAATTTATCCTACTTTTAAATAGCCTGGTACAAAATTTCCAGGATGCTGTCAGAAGATAAAAGAACCCTGGATCAGAGACAAAAGACTATTACTCACAGCTCCAGAAGTAACCAGATTATCAGCATCTGTATTGGTTTCCTAAATCCCAAATCCTGCATAGATAAGTGACATTTGCATAATTAGGTAGAGGAATCCCAAACTGTGGAACCTGAATCTTTAAAAACAGGGAGTAAGGTTGCCTGGAATCTGCCCCAGAGGGAAAACAATTTCTCAATACTATGCAGTACACAAACCTACATTTGCTCCAGAGGGAGACGCTAAATAAAAGCACAGAAACCTGCCATGAACAGAGTGATTTTTTGAATGGAATTTTCACTACCATTTCCTAATTCAGGCCTTCACTATAGGGAGACAATGTGGGTTTGCTTGCTTTTATTTAGTCTGCAGATCAAATATTTAACTTCAGCAGGAGGCTATTTCTTGTCATATTACATTTTATCAACACTAGTAGAAAGAATATTGCATCTTTATCAAGTTCATCTTAATCTTGGAGGATAATGTTAAATTCTTACAAGAATAAATTACAAGTCATAATTTAACACTTCTAGACTTTTCTCAAAAGGAGTTAAGTTCACAAAACTCAGTATGTCAAATTCATAGAACTCAGTATCTCTTTAAGCAGGTTCTGTCATCCAAAATCAGCTTTATAATTGATTTTTAATTCTAGCCATGTAGTCAGAATATTTCAAAAATTCTAATTCTATGAACTATAATTAAAAACACATACATTAATAAAAAGATTAATCAATTCTACAGTTAAATTAAAATATCAGAAACAGTGTTTTGTTGTTTTTCTCCTTATTCGTTGATGAGGGTGGAGTCCTCATAAATGGGATGATCATGTGGTAGATTTTCTCCTTATGTTTATGTTCTAGGTATTAGAGATACAATTGACCTTTTAAAAAAGTAAAGCACATGAAATCTCACTACACACTTTTTAAATTATATTAGCAAAGAGTTTAGGTTTAACCAAAATAAGACTGGCCTTTACTCCTGGCCTAAGCCCTTAAAATCATGACTGATAGGATTTCTTTGCTTGGAAGCCTTTGGTCTGCCAAATAGTTACAATGTAATTTAGGATTTGGAGAGCTCTGAGCCACTTCAACAATATGATTTAGGGTGGGCTTTGGGTCAACAATATGGAGGTGCTGGAGAACGAAATCAACTATATAGGAAATCGGTTGTCTTAATCTCCTTGTGTTTCTGTAACAAAACACTGAAGACTAAATAAATTACAAACTATAGCAATTTATTTCTCACTCTTCTGGGGGCTTGGAAGTCCAAGATCAAGGCACTGGTCTGATAAGGGTCTGATAAGGATCAATTTCTGTGCTTTCAAGAAAATGCCTTGTTGCTATGTCCTGACATGGTGGAAGGTGGAAAGGTAAGAGAAGCAAATGTTCTCTGAGGCCTCTAGCAAAAGGGCATTAATCTACTCAGGAGGACTCTGAATATGCATAATGAGATGTCTTGGGGTGGAACGAGTATTAAAATGAAATTCACTATGCTTTATATGTTCCTTATAAATACAGATTTAATTGCCAGAAGCAGCCCTCCCTCCCCCTTAATAAAACCATGATGAGGATTGAGTTTCAACATGCACTTACATAATGAGATATCTCAGGGATGGGACAAAAGTCTTAGAATTAATTAATGTACGTTTTATAGACATTTTATTACCTGAAGGTATTTTTAAAAAATATTTTTAAATGAATGAGCATTTTGACTTGGAACCATTGGATAGGGTTAGGTGTAGAATCTTCAGATTTTGGAGCACTTCAGATTTTATATTTTCACACTCAGGATGCTTGATCTGCAGTGAATTTGTGAACCAAGTGTGGTTTGGGGAATTTCTAACTGGCAACTGATAAGTAAGCAAGGGTGATCTTCTGTGAAAGGGGATCCCTCTAATATTGCCCAAATCACTTACATCCAAAACAAAGTATATTCAGGAGGTATTTCATCTTTTTTTGTAGAACATGCTTTATAGTTCTATAATTTCAAATTTTTATTTGCATATATTATATAATAAACATTCCATTCTGATTTTTATAATATACATTTAAATAGATAAGAATGTGTATATAATTTCATTGAATTCTAGAATATTTTTTCAAATACCTTAAAAAACATTTTCAAACAAAATTAATAAGATTGACTCCATGTCAGTTGGAAGTCTATTAATTTTAACTACCTAACATTATTATGTACCTCTTTAAAAATTAAGTATATCTTACCAAAAATAAGTATATATTTAAAATATCAAATTGGACTTCTAAAACCACTACCAGCTTCCTCATTTCTACTCTAAATGACTTTTTTATTCTTACATATTTCTCAATACTGTTGTAAACTTCAGGAATTTCACATTATGAAGTCTTTTCAGAAATGATTCTTGAGTTTCCCAAATAGAAGTTCAGTGGATTAGACCAAGGGGAAGGAAAGAAAGGAAGTGGGGATAGGAATATAGGAAAGATATTAGAATGAATCTGATATCTTTCCTATATTCATATATGAATAGACCATAGTGAATTTCACTATTGTGTACATCCCCAAGACTAGGATCCTAACTAGAATAAGTTATACTCCAATGTATATATGTCAAAATACACTACTGTCATATGTATCTAAAAATAACAAATAAAAAAGGAATATTATTATCTATTGCACAGCACCAAGGATCCACATTAAAGGAAATACAATTTGCTGTTTCCTAATAAAGAGCTGGAGATATCTGTCCAAAGAAACATGAGGTCAAATTCACCACAGTGATTTTATCATTTCTTTTTAAGGATTTATAAGGTACAATTAAGACAGACCAATGGACAGATTTATAGACTCTTGCTACTGTGGTGTGAAAGGCAAATTTACATAACATTATCAATATTAGGCACTTGTTACATGGCTACTGTGTGAAAGCTGTACACAGGGTATTGCCAAGGTTCTTTCCCAACCATGTAGTTTTGGATTCAGCCACAGCAATTTTTAGCCTCAGCATTTCAGATTGGCTTGGGCGGGCCACATGCATCAAAGTCCTCTAGGTAGCCTGCATGAGAAAATATGTTCTCATTACTCCCTGTTAGCACTGTAACCTGGTGACAGTTCTTCTTTTAGTCATGGGCCAGAGGAAGCAAGCCAAAAACCCCTGTCATCTTCTAAATTCGCAGCGTGAAGCTATAACATTTCTTTAAGCCTTCTTCTTTTATTTCTGTCTCCTACTGCCAGTCTGACTGTCAAAGTCACAGCAGGAGATAAAAATGAAAAGAACCATCAAAGAAACCCATGTGCAGAATTTCCCTACAGGAGCTTTCAGCAAGAGGGGTAAAAAAATGAAAGTGACTACATTGACATTTGCCCTCCAGCAAAACATTAATAAAAGGGAAAAACAAATGTATGCTTGCCCACCCCTCAAATATGTCCCCTGACATCAGGAAACAGAATGTTTCATTCTTGTTACAGATGAAAAAACCCAATAGCTAGAACATTTTGCTGTGAGGGATTTTGAAATATAAAAATTGAAAATGATCCATAATATAGGTAGACAAAAATCAGTGCAAATTTCTGCTGTCTTCAAAGTCAAGAGTTTTATATAAAATTTTTGACAGAATTGTATAACTAATAATTTCTTCAAATTTTGATAGAATATTACACTGTTAACCCAGTAGCATGTGACCATGATTGCATTCCGATCTTAATTTAAAGTCAATCTTATAACAAGTAGTATATAATAGAAGAAAATTTGCATTTAGTAGTTATTCTAACTTTTCATCAAATTTGTTAAGACGAGTTTTTAAAATTCGAAGAACACTTAAATTTTCTCTAGAGTGCCTATACCATTCTAAAAATTGTTGCACTGTACTACATTAATAATGAAATAATTTGTTAAGTCCAAAATGACTTTCTACAAATAAACTTTCTATTTTGGGGTAATTTTAGAATTACAGAAAAATTGCAAAGATGGCACAGAGTTCTTGTATACCACCTGGTTTTCCACAATGTTAACATTTCATAGTGCCATAGTACATCTGTCAAAACTAAGAAACTGACATTACTACAGTATTAACTAAATTCTAGTCTTTGTTTAGATTTTACCAGTTTTCAAGTACCTTTCAAGGATAAAACAAAGTACCACACTGCATTTAATTTCGTGCCATGCCACCCCTTGCCTATGACAATTTCTCTTCTATCCCAGATTTGTATGACCTTGACGGTATGGAAAGGAACTGGCCAGGTTACTTATAGAATGTCCTCTAATTTGGGCTTTCTCAATTGCTTCTAAATCTATCAATTTTATGCATGATTTTCTAGTTATGCCCATGTGTAATTATTATATAACAAATCAATTAAATAAATAAAACGTATTTGTTATTAAAAAGAGTAAGCTGTACTTACAGAAGTGCTTGTAGTAGATTCCCTAGTAAACAGCTCTATATATCCAAAAAAAGTAATCAGAATGCAATTGGTTTATTAAACTAATAATTACTTACTGAATTCCAGCTTTGGTCCTGCCATGATGCTTTGTAGAGGGAACAGAGAAATAAAAAAATGAAGCTTCTTTTCCCTAAAAGTGCATAACTGAGAAAAAGGCAAAATCAAGGAAACATATAATTATCCTATAGCTTACAATGGGCTGGGTGTAGTGTTAGAGATATACCTAAACCATAAAATTCCCAGGGGCAGAAAACCATGACAATAAAATTATTTATGACATCACCTTTGCACATGTTCCCTGTACTTCACTCTGTCAAAAAGCAAGGGAGAGACATCTGCTTAGGCAGAAGAGTTAACATCTAAGACAAATTTTGTAGAATGAGCTGTGTTTCATCAGGGTTGTCAGAAAGGAGATTTTAGTCAAAGAAAGCAAATGTTTTCATGTGACTGGAGTATAGGATGCCAGAAGGCTTTGCCAATGTCTTTTTGATTTTATTGAAATGTGGAGGGGAAGTCAAAGGAAAATTTTCTTTTCTCTATTGATTTTAAGTAAGAGTATGACAAATAAGATTTACATTTTTCAGTTTATTGAATTTTTCTATTAAAAGAGAAACTGACATCATTCTACATATTGCAAATGTTTTCTCTTTGTCTCTCCTTTTAAAATTTCTTTGCAACTCAGAAGGAATATTCCAGAGTAGTAAGAGATTGAACTGAAAGTATAAGAAATTAGGAGGAAATAATTAGAAAAAAATGTTAATAAAATCAAGACAAAATAATGAAGTTATGAATAAGAAGTGGGGCAGACTTTCTAAAGAGAGGTAAAATCTATAAGGTATGTACAAAGTTGAATGTGGAAGAGAAGAAAGGGAGGGCAGAGCATGTATCAGTTTTGAATTTCTGCTTAGTTGATAATGTGACTACATTTCTGTGAGTTGCCTAAGACAAGGGATATAAAAGGAAAAGAGCAAGTGGTGGTTAACTGTGAACATATTTCAGTTTTGAACAGTTTGGCTTAGAGATGCCTGAGTTTGAGAATATAATGTTGAGATGCACAATAAGATGGTGATGACTGGAAAAGGAACTGAGGAGAGAGATGTTTAGGCATTTGGTTTGGGAAACATTATCATATAGATAGTATTGGAAATAATAAAACTAGATAATATCCTCTAGCAGCCTAGAGAAGGAGAAAAGAAGGCTATTGTGGGAACTCTCAGAAAATATCCACCTTTCATTGATGGGAGAGGTAGGCTACAGAACAAAGAATACTCATAATGAATGACAAGCAAGAGCAGAGCAAAGCCAAGAACATTTCTATCACAGAAACCAAGATGGAGGTTACTGTATGCCAAAGCAAAATTCAAAAAGCAGAGCAAGGTCAACAGTGCCAAAGCTGGAGAGGTTAGTTAAAAGAAGTACATTGCTCTAAACTAATTTCCATAGGATGTCTATGTTGGTTAATGTAAAGGGAGAAATTAGAGAATGTAGTAAGTTTCAAATACAGATATTTCAGTGTGTTTATCACTATCAATTTGGTACAAATTTGCTAATAGATCAGAATGAAACAACTTTAAAATATTTAGGAAGCATAAAGTCATGGGGGATATATTAATTCATTTTTTAGATAAGAACTTTATAACTAAAACATTGTTGGAATTGTTGGAAAGAGCTCAAGTCTGTACATGGTACATTTTGCTACCCTCCCTTAAACTACAGTGTGCACCCAAAATATTGCTTTGTAAAAATAAAAACTCACTGTGTTGGACATATTTCAGAGAACAAAAAGCAATCTTCCCATTTAAAAAATGAATCCTTCGGTAAACATGGTTTGACACAAAATCAAAGACATATGTTGTAGAGTTCTAAGGCTGATTGGGAATTGCCAAATTCTTTGAATAAAGAGTGATTAAAATTGTTTTCCCTTTGTAAAAGTAAGAACAAGTGGTAATACAGTCAGGAAGCTGGAAATTAGCACAGTTCATTGAAATGTTTCCTTGACTGTTGTCATTTCCTAAAGCTAAATTAGCTATATTAAAATTAGTACCAGGAAAATCAAAAAGACTTGAAAATAGATAATAAAAAGCCTGTACAAGAGGAAGTAGCCAATAAAAAGTTTAAAGAAACATTTTGGATATTAAAAACATTTTAAAAAGCAGGAAAATATCCATTTGGATCGAGGAAAAAATTGAATATGAAAGTATAGAATATCCAGAAAGTTCCAACTGACCGTGGCAATTTTATGTTAGAACTTTTAGACAACTGAAATAGTAAAAAGATATGGTAAAAAGAAGGCTAGATCTTGTATACTGATAAAGATCTGGAAGGTAATTAGAGAAAGTCCCCATGGGTTAAAAATTTAGAGTGGAAGAGAGGACTATATTTTGGTATATATCAGTCTTGATTGTTTTGATTTATTTACTAAGTATGGTTAGTACACTTTCAATGTAAAGTAAATTTAAGTTAAAAAATAAAATAATAAAATGCATATGGAGTTTAAGGATACATTTTATGTCCTATTTAATATTGAATTCTATATACATAGAGACTTTATTTGGTTTATTTGGGCTCACAGTTTCAGGGGTTTCAGTCCACCATTGCTTGGCCCAGTTGTTTTCAGGACTGTGGTCAAGACAGAACACCATAGGGGGCAGGTTTTGCGGCAGAGGAACCTGTTCATCACATGAAGCAGAGGCAGGAAGGGGTCAGGGTCACAATAATCCCTTCAAGGGCATAGCCCAAATGACCTCACTTCTTTTGATTAGACCTTACCTCCTAAGGGTTCCACCACATTCCCAAAGCACCAAGCCCAGGACTAGGCCTTTAGCACATAGGCCTTTGAGGGTCACGCCTTCAAACCAAAGGAAATGTATAGTAGACATTAAAACAAAAAGAAACCAGATAGGAGTCATAGGAGAGAGATTTAGAGAAAGAGAGAAAAAAGGAAGAAAATGGGAAACATTTAGCATTAAGAAAATTTTTATTAAAATATAAATCATAGAATTCATGGGGAAATGTTTTAAAAAAAATTAAGCATACTAAAACTGGCATCCAGAGGATTATTAATTCCAGGTTAAGTTAGTCATAAAAGAATTTTTTAAAAAAAATTTCTGTGTATTATATGGCTAGCAAGGAACAATATTTATAACATTGTACTAATAGAAATATTCAATAAGGATTTAGCAACATTTGAGAAGTGGAAAGGAGTTAGCTGAAGATGCTAATCCATCATAATACAAAATGTGTAAGACTGAAATTGTAATGTGTGCATTTTATTAAGATATATGCTAACTAAAACTGAAAACAAACTAGTTAAAAAAAAAAAGAGAGAGAAAACCACCTCTATAGAACAGAGTAAGAAATGAAGCAGAATAAGGGGCAGTTTGTTGTTTGGTATAAGACTTATGTAATCATAAGATTTTTAAAAATGTGTGTATAAGGAATTTTAAATGTATACAGCATATTAATAGAAAATAATAGAGAAAAATAATTCCAAGAAGGAAAAAATAAATTATTGTAGGTAGAGAAATTTCTGTTAAAAGATCAATTATACCCACACCGATGATAAAAATGGAAAGTTATATAATATTTACTGCTGATAGAAATACAATAAAAAGACACCAAAATAATGAAAAGTACTGACTTAGCTATGCTAAATAACAATGATACTATATTTATAATTTAAAATAGTTCTTATTATTGACACTTTTTGGTGAACCCATGTTGTTCAAAGAATAATGTTACTTTCTAATGGTTAGCAAGGTTTGGGGATAGGAATAGTTATTTCCAGTACTTGCTCCAGAAGATAATTTCTGCTGAAAATATTGAAAAATGATAACCTTTGGTTATTACCATAAGATAGTGTGGTTGTGGTGCGATCTCTAACATATTTTAGTGAGTACTTTAAAATTGACTTTGTCACGTTTTTAAGTAAGCTATTACTGGAATAACTAATACTGTTAAAACATAAGAATGCAAGGAGTTTTCTATTACTTATAAAGCTGTAGATTAAGAAAGATAAATAGTAAAATAGTAAAAGAGTAAAATAGTTTCTACATCTATTCTACTATGGGAACCCGGCAAATGTTTTAACTCCTTTTTAACAATAAAGACCAATAAAGTTATATAAAGATTTTCCTAAATTATGATGCCTTAATGAAAATACTATCATTTATCATATTCCAGTACTGTTGTAGGAACTATTATAATACTTCAATCTTCAAAAATAATCTTTTTTTGTATACCAAATTATTATATTTTTTACAGATGTGTAAACTGAGACAAAGAGAAAAACTTGTCCTAGTTCAAAGGTTAGATTCAGATTTGAATCCAAGCATTCTGACTCTCGCCTATGCTCTTGGCAAGTACAGTCAGAGTAAGAAACCCAGGGGGTGGGAGGGCTGCTGGATGGCAGAATCCAAGGTCCAAAGAAGAGAACAAGATGCAAGAATGGTGTGCCATCATATAAAAGGAACTCATTTCAAATTGTAGCTCTACAGATCATCTGAGAAACAGCATGTTTCTGCCATCAAGCCCCACACTGAATTCCTAGATGGAAGTCAAACATTATATATGAAATTTAATTACTCCTAGGTATTGATAATTTTATGTTCTTAGATTTTGTTTCTGAAAATACTAAAGCTTTTTGGACTCTGGAGGTGATTCTATTCATTTGATAGGGGAATACCTGATGTTATTTTGACACTTATCATGTATGAGATTGAAATTTGGGAATTTTTACACCATGCTCTTTCTGGGTACCCATGCCAACATGATTGCTATCTTCTCAAAGAACACCTCCTCAACTTTTACTTGTGAAGAAATACTGTTATCTTTTTTCACATGAAAATTTTTTAACTATCATCTTTTAAAGATAGATTCACCAAAAAATTAATTCTGATTAACAGTTGTCTTTCTCTTTGCATTTTGAAGGTATCATTTTATGCATTTTTGATTTGCATTAAAATTTGAGCAGTTTCCTGTCTGTTGATAGTCAATCTTTTGTAGGTGATATATCCTTTCTCTCTGGATCCTTTTAAGGTCTTTGTTACAAAATTTCTCTGAATGTGTATATTTATTTTGCTTATTTCATACTGAACTTCCTGAATCCTTTGATTTGTGGCCTTTATTAATTATAAAAGAAATTTGGTCATTATGCTTTAAAATATCCTCACTTCTCTGCTTTCTCTATTCTGTACCTCTGAGGCACTGTGTATTCAGATTTTAGAACTCCGTATTATGCTGTATTTGGCTTTACTGTTTTTCTCCTTGTCTGTGTTGCATTTGAGAAATTTATTCTGATTTATCTTCCCTTTCACATCTGTTTTCAGTTTTTTGCTACATACTATTTAGCCTTTCTACTGTATGTTTATTTTGAAAACTTTTTCTACTGTTTCATTTTAATAGTCTTTTCCTCTGGCTTTTAAAAAATCCATCTCTTAGTTCTTTAGAAATTTTATGTCATATTTAGGCTATTTGTATATGGAGATTTGTTGAATTTTGTTCTTGCTGACTCATGACAGTTTGGTTTCATGAATACTGAAAACATTTAGGTTCAAAACTCACATTTTATTGAATATTATCTATGGAAGTCTTAAAGGCATAATTGGGGGTGCTTACCTAGAAAGAGAACGTGCAAATGATTCTTCAAGGGGTCACTAAACACCACCAATCTGAGATCACTTACAATGTAGAAATGTGAGGTCCAGATACACTGCTTTACTAGGGGTTGAAGTCTTTGTTTATGTGATACAGCACTGATACCAGCTTTGGCCTCAGGACCACCTCATTTCAATCTTCCTGCTCCAACTTGCTGCTGTGGTCTCACCTTGCTGGTGTATGTGTGCATAGCTTTTCCAGGTTTCTTTTACTTTCTAGCAAACCCAGCAACATAATGACACTTTTTTTTTTTAATCTAATCAGGATCTAGCTGAATTTTATCCAGAAGTCTCATTATAGTGTCTACTTATTTATACCAAAAGTCCTTTTACTTCTTGCCACTCCAGATAAGGTACAAGAATCAGTACATTGGCATCGCCTGGGAGCTTGTTAGCAATGTAAAATCTCAGGTCACAGTTGAGATATTCTGAATCAAAATGTATATTTTTAATAAGATTCATGGGTGACTTGAATATATTTTAAAGTTTGAAAGACAGGGCTCTAATGGACTCTTAAAGTGCTTATTAAATATTTAATAATGGATTAATAAAACTTGACATTTGGGTGGACATTCTCTAACTTTTTTAGCAATTATGTCTTCTTTCAATATAGTATCTTATTTGTGTTTCAGCAGAATTTTTTGAAGCATTTGTGCTTTAGCAGAATTTTTTGAAGTTTGGATTTTTTAGGTGGACTGTATTAAAGAGAAATGGCAGGAATTGAGCGCTCCTGATACAGTCAGTAAGGTTTGAGGCTCTAGGGTCAGAAAAGCCCAACTGGATCTGAAATGTACAGCCTTCCTCAGATTCATGATTTTCTCATGTTCATTCGAGTTTTACTGAAATAGTCAAGTTTTGTGCCATCATGTTATCTCTTCAGAAATACATCTGAGTAAATCAAATATGTAGATTTTCAAGTTTTTATTAATCATCTGGGCATCACCTCAGAAGGAAACCAATATATGGCACCCCAAATGTAATACTACTTTGGTACATTGAATATTTTGGGCTAAAGACATTTGAAATTAGCAGAGTGAGGCACATCTGCACACCACTTATCGGCCCAAAGATAGATCCTCCAGAAGGAAATCAAATGTTATAAATCCCTTCCCTGGGAATTTCACAAACTGTCATATATCCCATCCATTCTTATAAGGGTCCATTCATTTTTAAAATTTATTTACTTTCCCTAACATGGTCTGCTTCTCCCTTTCTCAACTATAACTTTTTTTTTTGGGGGGGGGGTGCTCACTTTTTCTGTGATGGTCTCCTGCACATAATAATAATGTCTTCTTTTCTTTCTTGTTTGTCTTTTTTTTTTTAACCCCTTCTCCTCTTAATCTGCCTGTTGTCAGCCTATTTCACAGACCCAGCCCCTAGGAAGGTAGAGGTAAAGTCTTTCCTGCATGTCTCTGCCAACTCTGCTGACTTCAAGGGAAAAACAGAAGTACTGGTTTCACACCAAATTTCTTATAAAATACAAAAACTCAACACTTATTTTTCAATTTGTTGTGTGCAGTTGAAAAATATATTTTTTGATAAACTAAATGTAGTACATTATGGCATTAAAATGTATTAGTCATTCGTATTTTGGTAACATAATTCAAAGCCATAAGGATGAACATATTTATCTCAAACACAATGCTATAATGCTAAGCAGCTGGAAAAGTCAGTTAACATGCCATTCAAATGTTATTTTTCTCTTAAATGTCTGGGTAAGCATTTTTAATTGATATTTTATAAAACAACAAATCTGAATATTTTAAATTTTTGATTCATGTGCTCAGTTTTGTTGAAAACTCTAAATTCAAATGATTGAACTGTAAGCATTTATTCAGGGCTATTTAAAATTTTTCTTTTATATATTAAGAGTGTATTCTACTTCTTGGTTTATTTTAAACTAAATATGTGAAATCTTATCACATATTTCACATGTCAAATTATTTTTAACTAAATATGTAAATAATATCAATGAATTTGATATTATTATTTTGATTTTTCAAAATATAAATTCATTTTTCTTATAATGAAATGTTTTTTTTCTAACTTGGAATATATTTACTGATTCTTCATTTTAATCATAAAAATAAGTATAATAGTATTATTAAGGAATCATCATTTTAAGATTATTTTACTTGGTTGTTTTAAAACCGAATCATGAATTAATATCTGGATTTATTTTCTCATATTTAAGAGTGATGATACTTGATATTTCTCAATTGTTTTTAACTGTGAACTTAGGAACAAACTGCGCAGAAAAGCAAATATATCAGTGCCCAATACTCTTGAAATTAATTACCTCAGAATTTCGTGAGTGTGGGGCAGAGATATCAATACTTTTTAAAAGGCTCCTCAAATCATTTTAACATTTATCTAGAGTGAGGAACCACAGATCTGTCTAATTAAAGTTTCAAAACAATTCTATCTAAAATAATATGCAAGAAGCAGTCTAAACATTTGGTAGTCTAAACATTTGGTTTCAGAAACAGTATACTGAAAGTCTCTGTTTTCTTATGTTGATAAAACACCTTATCCAGTTACTGAATACTGAATATAATATATATGAAATACAAACCTTACCTTAAACACTCCTCCTTCATTTTTAAGTGATAACTGATTCCATATTAATTTTCTGCAGTGTTACATTTATCTGGGTATTTTTTTTTAATTTCATGAAAACAAACAAATGCAAAATCAATTTTCCCTAGTTCAAATACAAGGTTAGTTTTATGAAATCACCTTCTTAGCTGATAATGGAATTTTACAAATATACTCAGTATCATTAATCTAATATGAAATCAATAGCTTGAAATATGTTGGTGTACTCTAAAGGATAAAATTTAGAATTTCCTCTCCTCTCCAGAACAAATTACATTTATTAGTGGAGAAGACTCTTGGCCTCTTTGATCACCATTATATGGTACTCTTATCACTTTTGTATTATTAAAATATCAATTATTAACATGAACATTTTAATACCAATTTCAAAAGGAATACCATTATCTTATTCCAATAATAGAAATCATCAAGAATGAAATTTCCAATTTTCTAGTCTGTATATTCATATTTTACTAGCCACATGATTACATATTTGTACATTAGCCTTAGTTACAGGGATGTTAATAATTGTCACTCTATCTCTGAAAATTTGAATGTAAGCATTTATAACCTGCAGAGTCATTTTAAATGCTTTTGTCATTTGAATATTTATGTAATAAATGTTTAATGAAGATTCTGATATATTTTTTCTAGGAAGACACAAGATAACACAGATATGAACAAATGACATTTGAAAAATCTAGTCAAAACAATCCTAAACCAATTTACTTTCTGTGCTTTTAAAAACTTTTGAATATCTGAAAGAAATGTCACTTATTTTTCAGCAACCTTTTTTTTTTTAATCAAACACTGATGCCACAAAATATACACAGCTTGATTCAGTGTTAAAGGTCCAACACAAATTCCTTTCCTATTTTATCCAACCCTCTATGTTAGTCACATTAATCTGGCTATTCCCACCAGATGTCAGGGGTCTAAAATCTATGCCTGCTATATTTTAAGAGATACCTGGAACCCTTATCAATCAATGAAAATTTTATGCATACAAGTTACCTTCTATTTTATGAACTCTTCAATATTCTAGTTTTAAATATTATATATACACACACAAATGATGTTTTATCATGTTGTTTTGCTATGAAAAGAGGGAAAACTGTTAAGTATTGAGTGGCCATAGAATAACATACTGAAGGGAAAATAACATTTTCTCTATTTTATTAGTTTATTCAATTTAGTAGCAATCTTAGCCCTAGGAGATTATGCCCATTTATTACTCTTGGTAAATTTTCTTTGAGTATGTACCTACTTCCTTCTGAAATGACAACATTCCACTGAGATCTGTACTCCCAGATGATATTCTAAATCTAATATTTGTCCCATTGCTAGGTTTTGTATTCTCAATTGGCCAAGAGTAGAGTTATTTGATAGATTATCATTTTATGGGCTGTAGGATAAAATTGATAATAGTTTATTGTGTTAATCCCTGCAAGGCTGTGATTTCAGAGAATGCCATGTCAGGGAGGAAAATTAGCAGGTATACTTTTGAACAAGAAAACATGTCAGTAACTCCATAAATCATCATGCAAGGAACCATCTACCTAAATAATGAAACACTTCTTAATAAAAGGGTAGAGAGTCAAAACAATTGATTGAATGACCTAACAGTTCTCCATCTCCCATAATTTGGGTTTCCCCAAATTAAGTAATCAAAGTACAAAAAGAACTTTGAAGATAGCCTTTCATATGCAGCACTTAAATCAATTCTGAGTAAGTACATCAGTACTGCATGTTATCTCAAGATCTTGAAAAATAAGTACTGCATGTTATCTCAAGATCTTGAAATAATGTGATACATGGCAAGTATTCATCATGCTGTTTTATGAATTAATACATAACATACATTGATTTCAAAATGGATAATGAATGCTCTGCAAAGCAAAACCTCTATAAACTTCACAATGTACATATGTGTGTATATTTATATATGCATATATACATATATATAATTTTCACGTTTTTATTCATTATTATCAAACTTATTTGAGGACCATTTTTTTCAATAGCACAATGACATTCACAGATTTTTCACACATGGATAATATTACATTATTCAACTACCATGTAATTTGCAGGTTTTATTCACTTTATATTTGTGTAATCTTTTATTTATTATCATATATTTTAAATCTTTGGTGGAAAACTACCAGTTTTGTTTTCACCTGGCAGGTCATGTAGGTTCAGAGCACCAGATTCAAAGCACCAGAAGCTATTTACCTACTCTGGCTGATTTGCTACCACACAGGATATATACTAATGCACAAGCAAACAGCCACACTCTTTGATGAAGATAGCATCTTTTCTTATTATTTTTAGCAATAACAGTACAGCAAAAGAAGAATATTCATTACTCCACATGCCCTGATTAAGTAGGAAATTTTCTGATCCTTCCTTTTTGCTGCCAATATCCTGGCAGTTTTCCTAGAAAATACCCCAGGCATCTGGTTGGGTCATTTTTAGCCTTCCATTTGCAAATAAGGTCATGTGTACATAACTATCCTTTTTTAGAAGAATGAAGGGACTAAATTTCTCTACAAAAATAAATATCATGAAAATATTCTTCCAGTATTTTATCCTCATTTGATTATCATTTTACTGAGGAATCTGGATTACAATTAAAAGCATTACAATTATTTTACATTTATTATTACTATAGTTCAATCTAATTATTATTATAATGAATAAATATTCTCAGTATCCATGTATTTCTATTTTTTATATAGTCCTTTGGGGACTAGATAGATATTATATAACTATTGCATATTATCTATCTTCTATCATCTATCCTTTCATTTCTCTATAAGCCCATGTTTATAATAAATGTTATTTTACTTATATTTCTAAAATTTCAACCTAACACTGCATGAATTCATTTAATAGAAAGTTCTGTATATATATTTTTGTACATATCCAAAAATCACACAAAGTATGCATTGGAAAATTAATTTACACAGCACTCCTTTTTAAAATACTAGTTGTTTTCATTCTCTGTTATGATCATTTTAATTTGCCTCAGTAGTGTTACGGTTTTTACAGGTATAAATCAACTGCATTATTGATTTTCCTCATATAGTTAACTTCTAAGTGATTAAGGATTACTTTGTGTAAATAAAGTAGCATATGAATATCTACAATAGTTATAAATTTAAAAAAACTTGCAGTAACATCTCCTCTCAGAATCAAATTTAGCCTTTTTTATGAGGAAAACAACATATACTTTGGCTATATCAAGGGTAAACTGTGGAACAATAAATATTAAAAAAAATTTTTTTAGTTGTCAATGGACCTTTATTTTATTTGTTTATATGTGGTGCTGAGGATTGAACCCATTACCTCATGCATGCTAAGCAAGTGCTTTACCACTGAGCTACAATCCCAGCCTCAAACTAAATATTTTTAACTTTTAAGAATTAGATCTAGGAAATTATACATAGCCCACATAGATAGAGTTGCTGTTTTTTAAAAAGAAATTTTATGTAGTCATAGCATGATCCATGTCCATAATCCTTAATGTTCCTTA
The DNA here is from genome assembly GCA_020662805.1 of Glaucomys volans. Taxonomy (NCBI): domain Eukaryota; kingdom Metazoa; phylum Chordata; class Mammalia; order Rodentia; family Sciuridae; genus Glaucomys; species Glaucomys volans. The sequence continues at coordinate 18,665 of JAJEJO010053286.1, read as the reverse complement.
ATGTGAGATGAATTAATGTGCACAATGAAGTGAGCAGGATAAAGAATTTGTCATACTGGAATGACATATCAATTGTCTAGAAAATAGATAGGATATGTATGAATGGAAATTTTATAATTCATGAAGTCTACTTAAGATAATGGGTATATTTTAAATGATTTAGAGAGATGACAAAAGTAGCATTCAAGATAGAGTCAGAAAATATGAGTCAATCAGGAGAAATACCTGAAAAATCAAGTAGCACTAAAGTACTAACAAAAATAACAAACAAAAAAGTTAGCATGATTCTATACAGATCGGATTTTATCTAATGAAGGCCAAATCACTTTACAATGAAAGCAAGCTGGATTTAACTATCCATATGTAGAAAAACTGTGAAATCCAGTTTGACAGATGGTAACTAGAGAACAACTGAAGAAAGAGGCGGTGGAGCCCTGAGATATTAAAAGAATGGAGGAAGGGTACACAGTATACTGAAGACATATGCACATGAGGGAAAAATAACAAAGGTTCATTTAGGAAACAAGTTACTGCACAAGAAATATGCGATTTCTACCACCATTATTGCAAAAGAAAGAGAAATAATTGCATTCAAAAAGATTCCATTTTGACAAATACCTCATAATATCTATTTGATCACCTGAGAGACCTTGGAATTCCATCACGTACCAAGGACTATTCTCTTTGATCTAATTGTAATTAAATTCCTCTGAGCCCCACTGGGCCTCATCCTTGGGCATGTCCCCAAGAGCACAGTTTTAGAAAGAATCCTGCTAAACCATTTTTGCCAGAATCCTCCACCCTCAATATCTTATCACCTCAATTTCTGAGAAAATCCCTTATTTCTCACTGTCTCCTAGGTGGTATCTGATTACCTTGATGTGTCTTCAGCATGGATCCTGTTAGATCAGTTTAGTAAGAACGATGCTACCTGATCAGTGATTTTCCAGCTAGCAACCCCCACCCCCCAACCCTGTTCTTGGCTATAAATTCCCACTTTTCTTTACTGTATTCAGATTTGAGCTAGTCTCAATGCCCTAATGAAAAACTCTATCTCAGTAATCCCTATAGCTACTGCTATAGAACCGAATAAAGTCTGGATTTTCATTTTCAACAAGTGTCAGAAAACTTTTGTCTTTAGTGGTAATGCACAAAATGAAAACAGAATTGATTACTGTATTTTTGAATACAAAGGGAATGATTTCAGAAGGATTTTAGCTCTGAAATTACAACAGGGACATAAAAAAATTAGGCAGAAAAAAAGGAAAAACAAAAAAAATCTATATAAAAATAGAAATTTTTCAGTGTTTGGAGTTTAAAATGTTTTTATATCCAACAACCTAATCGTTGAATATTATAATCCAACTGATTGGCACAGAAACAGATTAAATTAGAGAACTTCATAACCCTTTCCTCAAAAATCTTTGTAAAACAATCCTGATGACATTCAGGACATGCTATCCCTAGAAAATGGCATACGAAATATTTTAAGTTGAAGGATTTTGAGCAAAGAGTGGAAGTTACTCTTTCTCCTGTCCCTCTCCCCTGAGGCATATCATAAACCTGGGTTTTCCTGACCATACCCTGAAGCAGATCCCAGGACTCTCCCTTGAGGGATACCCTCCCTTTACCTGGAGAAAAGTAATTTACCTCTGAAGGTGCAGGAACACAGAGAAGAGCAAACCAACCTTGCCAAGTTCTCCCATCAAATCCTAGCCCCTTTGTCCAATTTCATTTCTCCACGACTGTCCACTCTTCATCAAGTTTGGTATTAAATTATACTTTTGTTTATTGAAGTTTTCATTTCCTCAAGAAGGCATCTGTGTCATGTAAAACTTATTGAATAAACTTGCATGCTTTTCTCTTTTTAATCTGTCTTTTGTTATAGAGATATAGGTGCTCAGCCATGAATCTAGGCTAGGTGAGGAAAAAGTATTTCTCTTCTACAGTCCTTCTTTTTCTGCATATTATTTTATGCTTGTTATTGCTTTATTTACTGCTTCCCAATTACATCTAAATGTTTTGTTACTTCTTCTTGTGCCTTCTTTCATTGGCCTGTTGATTTTAATTTTTTTTTTTTTTTTTTTTTTTTAGTACAAGGTATTGAACTCAGGGGCTTGTGCATGCTAGGCAAACACTTTAACACTAGTCCACATTCCCAGCCCTTTTTTATTTTGAGAGAGGGTCTCAGTTGCCAAACTGGCCTTGAAATTGCAATTGCAATCCTCCTTGCCTCTCCAGGCACAGACCACCATGCACTTCCACCTTAATGCTTGTACTAAACTGATTATCAGTAAACCAATATTTATCATTTAAATATCAGGAGAACAGACTTTATAAACTGAAGTCAGTTTTGATGGATTTAACTTTGTTATCCTATGTTACTTCAAATACTTTTTTAAAAAATAATTTATTTTATTTATTTTTCTATGTTGCTGAGGATTAAACCTAGTATCTCACACATGCTAGGCAAGTGCTCTGCCACTGAACTACAGACCCAGCCCTCAAATACTTTTTTTGACACAGGTAAAGGCGCTGAGTTTTCATTGTTCCTTATTACAGACTACAAAGCAGAACAGATGTAACATTTATAAGAACCTAGCAGCAGTTATTTGAGCATAATAGAAAGTAATTTGCCATCCTTTGGTGTGGCATATTTAAATTGCTGGAGAAAGCTGCTCAGTAGTGATGTGTCAATAAATTATTTCTTACTATACCTCTTTATGTAATTATTTGGAGGTAATTTTGTAGGTGCATTGTGCTAAAACACCAAAAATAAAGCAATCTTGAATGAATTTTATATTTTCATTTTGCTTGTTTTGGGACTGAAACAGCTGTTTAGAAAAGTGAGGAAATCACTATTTTCTTTCTGCACTGAGAGAATGTAGGCTGAAGCCTCATACCTGGAGTTAGCTTTCCCGGCCGAGCTCCAAAATGCCAGTGCTGTGCTGAGGATTTTGGGACAAGAAAACTGCAATCCCCAGGCAATCAGAATCAGTCAGGAATAATAATTTGTTAATGTGACCACTAGCTTTAAATCAATAAGTCCCAAGCTGGACCAAGGAAAGAAATCACAGTGCCTTTTCAAAAGTTTGAGAGCCCAGCAATACCATAAAGGCTAAACAAGCTGTCATTTAAAGTAGCAGAAGATCCCACACCTGCATCAAGATAGGCTTTTATCAGGTAATCACAGACTTGGGATGCAAACTTGGGATGCTTGCCATTTGGTCTTGAATGAGTCTCATTTTGTCATCTATTTACTCAACCAGAGTACAGTGTGATGCGCCCCTCTGATTGAAACCATGTTAGTCGTCTGAAAAAATAAACTACATAAATGGTATTTATTTACTCTCATTACAACTGAAGTGAGTACTATAAAACAATCTGAAAGCATCTAATGTGAGGCTTGAACTCATTAAAAGGTATATGTCTGAATTGATCTTCTGGGCTATTGGGTCAGCAGTCTTTGACTCATTAATTCAAGCTTGACCACTAATATGTTTCAATACGACTGTCTAAAAATATTTAATTTTAATCATTTATATATCTATCCACATAATCATAAGGATTTTATAGTGAGTTTTCTCCTTCTTTTGGGAGGAAAGAATAATTCATTATCTATTCTAAATTCAGAAAAATTAAGATAACGAAGTATCCTATCTTAGATTCTTATAGAAGACAAATTTATATTTAGCTCCCAAAGCTAATGATGAATGTCTGCCCATTTTCAAATCAATGGTTAAAAAATACCAAAACATACATAGAGATAACAACTGTGATCTTAAATTTTAGAAATATCTTCACTTATTTATATTGCAGTATACCATTTCATTTTTGTTTTGTTTTGTTTTGTTTTTTTTTGGTACTGGGGATTGAACCCAGGGGCACTTGGTCACCGAGTCACATCCTCAGTCCTATTTTGTGTTTTTTTAATTTAGAGACAGGTTCTCACTGAGTTGCTTAGGGACTCGCTAAGTTGCTGAAGCTGGCTTTGGACTCGAGATCCTCCTGCCTCAGCCTCCCAAGTGCTGGGATTTTAGGCGTGTGCCACCACGTCCGGCTAGCATTTCATTTTTATAGTAACTTAAAATAATTTAATCTTGTTGAATTAAATCAGTCTATGTTCTGGTGTTCTGGGTTTCTTTTTTTTTTTTTTTTTGTATTAGGATTGAACTCAGGGGTGTTTAACCACTGAGCCACATCCCTAGCCCTTTAATTTTTTTTTATTTTGAGACAGGGTCTTGTTAAGTTGCTTAAGGGCTGGCTAAATTGCTAAGGTTGACCTCAAACTTATGATCCTCCTGCCTCAGCCTCCTGAGTCCTTGGGATTACAGGCATGTGCCACCCCACCTGGCTTGCAAGAAGCAATCAAAAGGAGCATGATTCAATCTGTATCCAAAATAAATTCTTCCTCAGCTAAAGGTTAACACTTGCGCTGAAATATCATTAGACTTTTGGTTCAATGAGAAAAATAATGGTCTCTTCTGGTTTCACTTTCTAAATAAACACAAAACATCCATGGAATTGGTTTCTTCTGCTCTGAAGCTGAAAGCCCAAAGGCATGTCATTTTGCAAGAATCCTTCATGACATCCTGCACTTCTCTAAGTAATATTGCTAGATTTCTCCTAATGAGCTAAAATCTTTCCTTTTCCCCTTATGGGTCAAGATGCTCCCAATTAATATTTGTAAAAGCCTTTTAAAAGTGGATCAGTCTCTGCATTTTAGTGATGATGCTTTCATCAAGGCAGAAGATAGCTTTGGAATTGAAGATGCCCCTCACTGACATTTGATACCTAATCTTAAATATTTCTGAGTTCAATAAGGAGAGAAAAATGTAGGACTTGCATGATTACTAGGCTTTACTAACTCTTAGAGTTAAGCACTCATTTCTCCATAAGTCCTACTAAGATCACCGGACTATCTCAGGACCACTGGATTTTACATTTTATCTTTATATGAAAGTTCTGATGGGGCAGAGATGGGACAAGGAGAATGGAGGTGGGGAGGGTAGTCTCCTACTCTCAAAATTAACTCCAACAGTGAGAGTCCATTTAAGGTAATTTGTGACAAGATATGTATTAGCTTTACTTTAAAAGAAATTAGAGGAAGTGATGTGGAAGCAGAACTAGAAAAGACCCAGAAAACAATCCAGGTTAGCATCATCCTTTAACTTCTCTTTGAACAGGCTGATGCTATAAACAATCAAAGCCAACTTCTCCTTATGCCTACAATAGCACAACTGGCCACACTCTGTATTTAAAAACACCAAATCCTTAATAAAATAATCACATATCTTTGAAGATATTATATTTATGTCCTTAATCCTTCCTCCCTAAATTTCCTTTGGTGATGATCAGATTAACACCAAATGCTGGTAGGAAAAAAATGTCTCACCATGGTGTCAACAAAGTTGGCATTCAATGTTATTTGGGACTGAATCTAAATTATGTGAGTTGAATAAAGAAGTGTGGAGACTTTGACAGGTGACTATAAAATATTTCATGTGAATCTGTTGTTAATGACCTCAGTTTCCTTATCTTCCAATTATGTTGATTGGAATTGTGGCAACTGGTCCATGTTTTTATGGTCAATTAAGTGAGCATCACATAAATGTTGGCTTTATTAAAAGCTTATAAAAGCGTTCCACAGAAATAAAGCATTGCTGGTTCTCAAGGATTTAAAGCTGGGAACCTGGAAACCATCAGGGGTCTAGGAGATCTCAATCTCAGTGTTGTGTTTGCTCATCTTGGCAGGATAAATCTCTAAATACATGGCAACCAGCTCTCAGGGACAGGGATTTCTGACTTGCAGTGTCCACTCAGTTCCATGGTTTAAATATATTGTTATGGATGGTTAAAAACTACTACTTGAAGTCAATAGGCAAAACTTCCTAAGGATTTAGCAACAGTTTCCTGTGGAGAGTAACAAGCTAACTCCAGTACTCCACTGCTCTAGGCCACAATGGTCTTTTGACCTTTCTCTTTACATGTTCAATTTTTACTTTTTAAATTTTCTCTGAAGACTTCTTTGCTCTACTGCACATGACTTAACATTTCCATGATTCACAGACATCTAATAATACTTTCTATGCTCTTAATTTCAGTTTTCCAAAGGGGTATCTTAATGGCTTAGTCTTTTCTGCATGTGTTCCTAGAGTTAAGGAAGGACAGGTATTGATGGAAATAAAACTGCCCATGTTCATCTGAAGCCAGAATGTTGCTGAAGCAGAGTGAACTCCTACCTAAGTACTAGTACACATGAAAAACAGGGGGAGCTAGACTATCATATACGGAAATAATTCACCATGGAAACATAATATGACTGCATGTGTGCCAATTTAAATATATTACTGAATTTTTGAAGACAAGAATGCCTCAATACAATCCAAGTATTAATACAACTTAAAGGTATCAACTACATGTGCTACTATTTCATATTTTAAGTAAAAATATTTTGTATTTTTATCTAATTTGTGATTTTCATTCACCTTTGGATAAAAGACAAAATGAACAATATACATTAATATTCTTTTGGATAATAAACTTAGAAGTAGCATAGGTTATAATTATACATCAGATAAAGTAAAAATATTCAGGGGAATATGTGCATACAAATAAGGATAACAGGTTGTATACAAAGAGATATAAATGAGTGTTATTATAAATGTATTTTCAAACCACTTCAACATGAAATAATATTAGCTACCCATGCATTTTGAATAAAATAGCAGGATTTGCTATATCACTACTATATCCAAACACCTTATATTTTAAACATATTATCAGATTATGGGCTTTCCACTTTCACAGGCTGGTATATAAAGATTTTCATAAAATTAACTGTGTTCCTAAGTGGCTTTTAAGACTCCTGGTGACAAAAACACACATTCTGTGTGGATGATACAATCTTTTACAATCTTTCAGCTTTTTCTCATTGCTAGGCATACATCAACACAATGTGTGCAAACTCATAATGAATCACTCAATTTCTCTGATGCCAGGAGACTTTTATCAGGCTAAAGATATTTACAGTATTTTCTTTCTTCCCACTAAAATACATTTGTTTCATAAAAGAATTAACCACTCAGTAGAAAATTGGAACACATAAAATCAATATATTTCTAGGCTTACCAAACCAACATGATGTATAACAGCAGGTGATTCTGAAATCCATTAAAACAATCTGGTTTCTAAAATACATGTGCAAATTCAATTGAAGGCTATAGGCATTTTGCTTTACAACTATGTGTCAGGGAGATATTGTTAAGTATATAGACATAAAATCTAAGATGATTTCTCTATCAAGCACAAAGCCTGATGACAGCGAAGAAGAAACTGAGAATAGTTCAAAGAGAGAGAACCAATTTTCTTTTTTTTCTTCCCAAAACACCACAATTTTATTTGAATTTTATAGTAATTTCTAGATTATAACCTAAGGAAAGCATTATCAAATACGATAATTATTCTACTTGCTACTGAGGACATATGTGTAAATCTATTTCCTGGAATGATATGTTTTCCATTGAATAAATAGATAACAAAGACATACACAGAAATATTTATAAATGTTATGTGGCCATAAAGTTCCTAAATATGTGTAAAAAATAGTTAATAGTATGTGTAGGGTCAAACCAAAAAACCAAGCATCCCAGATGGTTTGAAATCAGAATACATGGAGATTTGATGTCCTTCAATATAGTTGTTTTAAAATTTTTTTAGTTGTAGATAAACAATAATTTTGTTTGTTTATTTTTATGCGGTACTGAGGATCTAACCGAATGCCTCATACAAACAAGCCAGGTGCTCTACCACTGAGCTACAACCTCAGTCCCTCAAAATAGTCTCAAAATCTCTGGTTCAGCACTATTTTGAGCTAGACAAGATCATTTTGTTTTAGGGAAAGTAAAGAAATGGAAGGCTGGCAGCAATAGTTATTCTTTATTTTCTGTCCTGGTTTGCCGCCCTAAATAGCATAATCCTTTCAGAAAAAAATTGAACTTCACTATTAAACTGGATCCAAAATCTCTTGAGATAGTGGTTATAAAGCCTATGTTGCTTCTTTAGCATCTGCCTTTGAGCAAGGTCCCTATGATATGGAAACAATGGCACCCAGCCAAGGGGACACATGGGTCTGTAAAAATAGTTTGCACTTGGATTTGGAAGCTGGCCATCATGTTGTCTAACTGGGTCCACATGAAAGCAGAAAGGCATACCAAAGTGCCAAGTGTGTTAGAAATGGTTAATCACTGAGTTGACTTCTCCCTCCCCAAGAGACCAATGAAAATAAAACTTTCAGCTGCATACAAAATTATCCCTAAGAATTCCTGTAAGTCAATTTTCTCTATCTCAACTTTCAGATAACTGCTACTACTTGAGTCTGGCTCCTGTATGTGCATGTGTGAGTTTTTCTAGAGCAAAGTACATGCTTGCTATCAGATTCTCTGAAAGGTTAAAATCTTAGTCATTGTAAACTTCTTCCTTAGGGTATGACATAAACACTTTGCGGGGCAGGGGCAAGAGAGAAAGAGATGCATCTTCATTTGAAGCAAGTTATTATATGGAAAAGAATATGGACTTTGGTTTAAATCACTTTTTTCCCAACAGATGTGTAATCTTGCAGGAAGTAACATTTCTGAAATCTGTTTAGTCACTTATAGAATCCCAAACAATAAACATTTAGAATGAGGTATTTCTCCTGTCAATATTAGATTAATTCTTTCACATATTACAGGTTATTTTTGTTCATGGTATAACAATTTAGGTGGGTAACAAAATAAAGTACATTTACACTTTTTAAGATGCCATGAATGTTGAAAGCCCTATTTGTTGTTTCATGAAAGAAAATGATGATAATTATATTTACATATTCTACCAGACCACAGAGTCAGGGTGTTAGATATATGAAATAGCATTCTCTGGAACACATTAAAAGTTTTGAGGTCATCTTAAGGATAAGTTATGAGAAAAATTAAAATCTAAGAACTTTTTAAAAACTATACATGGCAATAAATAACACTTTTATGTAAGTAACCTTGAATTTTAACCCAGATATTTCAGTTTTTAAACACTTTCCTCATGTTAACAACTGTGTAGAAGATTTGAGTTTCTTCATTATCATTTTGTCTTTCTAAAGTGCCAGAAACTATTCTAAGTTTTGCACTTTCCTAATCATACATGTGCACAACTATACTAGCAACATATACACAGTTTTACACATTTTTTTATAAAAATGTGTGACATTTCTACACCAAATTTTATGATTCATTTATACTGTTTCTGGAAAGAAATAATATTTCTAGGAAAACAAGAGCTATTATGATTTTCTAAAATAACATACAAATTATAAACTAAAAATAAAATATTTCAACAAAAGTCTAATAATTATGAGATGAAAAAGTTAAGTACCTTAATTCTTATTTTGCTTTTCAGTAGAAAGAATAATTGTTGAACCAAAGAGAGAGATCAGAGACAATGACAGAAATGAATTTGAGCTCCAGTTGGGAAAGAGATCATAAGGAGACATCCTGTAATTTAGTTTTGAGTTTTCTTACAAAGACTAATTACATTCCAGAGTTACAAGGAGAATTGCAAGCGAGTCAATGATTTTATCACTGAACTTTTAGGATATAATGAGACAGGAAATGAGGCTGCAACCCTGGAAGTGAGAAAATGAATCTTAGCATTCAAAACAAGAGGAGGGGGGTGAGGGGGGAGATGGAGAGAGGGTGGGAGAGGGGAAGAGAGGGAGAGGAGAAGAGAGGGAGACAGACAGAACACAGAGAGATCCTTTAAAAAATTGACAAACTTTTATAAAATAAAATAAAAGCTTTTAATATTGACCTAGATGAAACTACATTCTATAAGTTAATTTTCAAAGAGATTCTCTAACGTAATGGGGAAGACACAAAATCGCCCAGTTGTCTTGCCATAAACCATGTGACATTAAACAATTCCCTTCCCCAACTCAACACAAAGGTATAAAAGGAATACAAAAATGTGAATAACTGTATATATGTTCATTCTATTTGGCCCTTTCCATGAGTTTGAACAATTTCATTTACATAGGCAATGCAAAAATACTCCCATTTTTCCATTTCTAATGATCGCTCAGAATCCTGTTTTTCTCTCCAATATCCTCCAATTCCATTTCATTTCTTTGCAGCTGCTGGATTTTTAGATTTTAGGCCTGCTCTTGCAGTTAATACAATAAGTTTCTGTGGCTTTGACTTCTGCCACTTCATTAAGACTTGTTCTGGGTTCAGTTTTTTAATCCGCCAGGTCTTCATGAGGACCTGCAACCTGTCAGTAGCACACTAGTTGATGGCCCTGACTGACCTGTGCCCAGAGTCATCAACAAGTACAACTGTTCCCTGTATTTCAGTAATGCATTTGATAGTTTCACTTCAGGTAACTTTGTGGGCAGTATGCAGCTAAAGAAATATCTGTTAGATCCTGGTGAGGCAAAAGGGATTAGAAGTGGGTACATGAATGAAGGGTGGAGAGTACTGAGTAGTGGGTCTAGGTCAATTTCCCTAGGAAGCTGACTTAAGTCTGCCCTCTTCTCCTTTTGTGTGTGTGTGTGTGTGTGTGTGTGTGTGTGTGTGTGTGTATGTGTGTTAGGGACCAAATCCAGGCCTGGTGCATGCTAGGTAACTACCCTACTACTGAGTTATACACTCAACACATTCATTCCCATGTAGAGGAGGAAAACTTTCGTATTCAGTTTCAGAAGTTTCAATCCACAGATGACTAACTTCATTGCTCTGGGACCCAGGTGAGGTAGAACATAGGGCAGAAGGATGTGGAGAATGAAAGAAGATCAGGATATGGCAGGAGGGAAGCAGAGAGAGTTCTGTCTGCCAGGGATAAAATACAAACCCCAAGCTCATGCCCCCAGTGACCCATCTCCTCAAACCACACTCCACCTGCCTACAGATACCACCAAGTTCCCTATCAGCAGATAAAGGCACTGATTAGATTAAAGCTCTCATAACCCAATCATTTCACCTTTAAACCTTATTGCATTGCTTTGAACATAAACTTTTAAGATTTACCTCTGATCTAAAACATAATGCCCAACTACTTGGGCAGTGATTAACAAATAGGCATAAGACAAATTTGGGAACCTGGCACATGTGGATGACTGATTAAAGTTCCAAAAGATGGCTGGTAACCACAGGCAGATTCTAACATGAATCATTATATTATGGAGACTATTGCAAAATGTGTATGTATAGTAGTGATATGAAGGTTAGCGTTTCTGGTATAAAAATGACTTAGATTTTTCTTGATGGCTTCTTGTAAGTAAATAGCACAAAAAGACTTCCAAAACGTGAATGGAATCTTTATATTACTTAGTAGCATGGAGAATACTTGAGATACCATGCCAGTCTGCCAGTAACCACACAGAGTAAAGAATAAAAATGTGTTCAACTATTGTATTTTTTCAGATGCCTTTTTACTTAATTTTTAACAACCTCTATAAGACATTTGTTGCTAGCACCATTTTACAGATGAGAAAACTGAAAGTTAAAGAAGTTAAGCAAGACCATACGTTCTAAAGCCTGGATTTGTAACATTCAGTCATGTCTGTGTGTTTCTAAAATGTATGGGTCCACTCCATACAAATAGATCTTACTAGATACTCAAACTGAGATGAATGTGAGGAGGAAATCACCTGCCAAAAGAAACAGAAAAGAAACTAATGTGTTAAGACTAAGATTTAAAAGATTTATGTTAGATAAGATCTTTATAATAGGATGTGTTAAAAGATAGGGAATTACCAGTCTCTGCAGGTTTAAGAATAGGGTGAACGAACATTTGTCAAATGTACTTTATACATGAGTCAGTTAATTTGAGTAGGCAGCTTCTAAAGTATTTTTAAATTAAAGAAATCTTTGATTCTAGAATATTTATGATTGAATAGGTTCCAGAACTGAACCAGAAAGCATAATTTGAGAATATTCCAGTCAGAATCTACTGAGCATTCTGAATTGGAAGTTGATGGATACTACAAAATAGGTTTCAAATAACCAGAAGACTTTGAAATAGTCCTTTATGTATAAAATTTCTCTGGCCCCAGTAACTTGCAAGTAAATCTTAGTCCAGTATAATCATTTAGTAACTTTATTCAAATTGCTGAAATTGAGCACAAAGTCTTATTTTCTGATACAATATTTGGATATCATAAGAAAGTTTTAAAATTGTAATTTCTTATTCTTTAATTAGAAATTTTAAAACAGATATTCATTGTATTCTTACACTCTGCTCATACTAAAGGAATTGAATGTAAAAATAGAAAATATGTACTTCTTCACATGTGAAGTAACTACAGACTATATATAAGGAATGTAGTTTTTTTTTTTTTGTACCAGAGATTTAACCAAGAGGTGCTTTACCACTGAGCCACACTCCCAGTCCTTTTTGTTGTTGTTGATTTTTATTTTGAAACAGGATATCACTAAGTTGTTTAGGGCCTGGCTAAGTTTCTAAGGCTGGTCTTCAAGTTGTGATCCTCCTTTCTGAGCTGCTGGGATAACAGGTGTGCACTGCTGTGCCCAGCATCTGTTTATTTTTTTTTAAATAAAATAATTATGTTGAAACTCTCACGATATTGGTTTCTCCTTAGAACCTAATCAATTTCTTTTTTATTATTAACTTCTTTTGATTCATTGTACACAACTGGACTATAGCTGTTGTTTCTCTGGTTGTACACAAAGTAGAGTCACACCATTTGTGTAATCATACTGATGTTTGTCTCATTCTGTTAATTAGTTTCTAGTGTAAGAAATCTTGTGATTTTCAGATGTATAGTCTGTGCCAATGAACATAGCCAAGCTCTGAACCTTGATTCAAAACTACAGGAATAAAAGCAACTCAATATTGGCATGAACAAAGACATACAGATCATTGGAATGGAATGGAGAAATCAGCAATAAATCTGTACATTTACTGTCATGTGATCTCTGACAAAGGTACCAAGAATACACAATGGAGAAAATATTTCCTGATAAATGGTGCTGGGAAAACTGGGTATTTATATGCACAAGATTGCAACTAGACTCATACCTCACCTCATATACAAATATTAACTCAAAGTGAACTCAAGACTTAAATGTAACAACTGAATCTATAAAACTACTGGGAAAAGACATATAATAAAAGCTTCCTGGCCTAGGTATGGGCAATAATTTTTTTTATAGAACTCCAAAAAACACAGCAATAAAAGCAAAAGAGACAAGTGGAACTGCATCAAACTAAACAGCTTCTACACAGAAAAGGAAACAAGAAAACAGTGAAGAGACAACGTACAGAATGGGATAAATTTGCAAACCATATATGTGATAAAAGGTCAATATTCAAAATATATAGGGAACTCAAACAACCCAATAGTAAGTGCTATGGTTTTTGTAAGTGTCCCAAAGACCATGTGTTAAAAGCTTCGTCTCAAGTCTGAGATGCTATCAGGAAGTGGGAGAACCTTTAGAAGTTAACAGAAGTTAGGTCACTAAAGAGATGCCTCTTAAATGGGATATTGGGATCCCATCCCCATTGCTCGCTCACTCTCTCTCTCTCTCTCTCTCTCGCTCTCTCTTTCTCTCACTTTTTGGACCACAATGAGATACAAAATTTGTTCTAGCACAAGCTCCCTGACACAATACACTACCTCACCACAGGCCCCAAAACAAGAAAGCCTACTGATCATGAATTGAAACCTCTGAAATCATGAGCCAAAATTAGTCTTTCCTCCTTATAAATTTACTCTCTCAGGTATTTTGTCACAGTAATGGAAAGTTGGCTAATAACCAGAAAAGAAAAAAATCCAAATATAAATTGGGTAAAGGACCTGAAAAGATAATGTTCTTTAAAAAAGACTTACCAGTGGCCAACAGGTATATTAAAAAATGCTCACAGTCACTAATCATCAGGGAAATACAATTACAACCATAGTGAGACATCATTTGGACAATTGTTGGAATGGCTATTATCAAAAGGATAGAAGGTAAGTGTTGGAAAATTGTTGTTTTAGTCAGCTTTTGTGCTACTATGACTAAAATACCCAACAAAAACAACTTAGAGGAGGGGAAGTTCATTTTAGCTCATAATATCAGAGGTCTTAGTCATTAGCCAGCCATTTCCATTGCTTTGGGCCCAGGGTAAGGGAGAACATCATGGAGGAAGGATGTGGCAACAGGAAGCTGCTCCCCTCATGATAATAAGGAGGCAGGGAGGGGAAGGGGCTGCAGGGAAAATGGACCTTTCCAGGGCAAGCCCCCCAGTGACTACCTCCTCTAGTCTTGCCCACCCTCCTACAGTTACCCTCCAGTTTGTTCATTCAAACTAGGATGGACTAATCAGATTGCAGTTCTCATAATCTAATCATTTTACTAGTGAACATTCTTGCTTCATCACAGGAGCTTTTGGGGGATACCTTACATCTAAACCATAATAGAAATGGAGATAAGGGAACTCTTCTATACCAGTAAAATTGCAAACTAATATAGCCATTAAAAATATTATGAATATTCTTCAAAAACATAAAAAGCTACCATATCACCCAGCAGGCCCATTTCTGAGTATTTATCCAAAGGAAATGAAATTGACAGATAAAAATATCTACAATACCATGTTTATTGTGGCACTCTTTATAATAGGTATGATAATGGAATCAACCTAAGTGTGTGCTAATGTTTGCATGGATATATACGTGTGTGTATATGTGTAATGGAGTATTATTTACTCTTAAAACAAGAGAAATCTTGGGTATTTGCAACAACATAGATGAACCTGGAGAAATTATGCTAAATGATATGTAACAGACACAAAAAGACAAAAACTGCATGATTTCACTTGTATGTGGGATTTTAAAAAGTGGAACTCATATAAGCAGTAGAATGTTGGTCACCAGGAAAAAGAGGACAGGCCGAATGGGGAGATGTTAGACAAAGGGTGCCAAGTTTCAGTCAGGATGAATATATTTTTGATATTTATTGAACAGCATGGTAAGGAAAGTTAATAATTCTGTATTATATATTTGAAATTGGTAAAAGGATAGATTTTAAATATTCTTACCATAAACACACAAAAAAATAATTATGTGAAGGCATAGATGTGTTAATTGGCTTCACTGTGGCAGTCATTTCATAATGTACACCTACATCCACCCATCACACTGTACACTGTAAAAGTATACATTTTTACAAGTGAATTATACCTTAATAAAGCTGGGGAAAGTAAAGAAAAGCATGAACCTCTGAATAAAAACAAAATATTTTAAATTAACCACTATTTTAAAAGTGGATAATTTGGGGCTTTGTTTGTTTTTTGTTTTTCTCTTTCTTACTACATGCTCTCAGTGTAGAAGAAAACCTCTTTAGGCAGTGAAGAATATGAAGAAGAAAATTTCCTTTGCTAATTCATCTTCTGTTTAGCTTTGGGCCCAAACTCTGTTTAAATAATTATCACCTGTTAAATACTAGGATTCTTTTCCAGGCAGTTACATAATATAAAGGTGATTGTATTTAATAGTATCCTTCACAGGACACTGAAATGTTTCACTAATATATCACATATGTTATTTGTGTCCCCAGAATATGCTTAACTCCAACATCCTAAACCATTTTCATTCTACAAGGATATGCAGAAAGTCCTTGGAGTCTAATGCTAAATAGCGTATGCAATGATTGTAAGTACATGAGGGAACATTTAACCAGGAATAGGATCTAATGATGAGATCTTAATTCTTTTTTTTTCTCTTCAATCTCACTCTTTTCATTTTCTCTCTTCTCATTCTCTCTCCCCATCTCATTTGATAATTTCAATAATTTCAATAATGCAAAAATGTATACTTTTACAGTAATGAAGCCTAAACACTTATGAGGCTGAGTTACAGATGCAAATTTCCAACTTTCACATAGAACAAACAGATAATGGTTGTGCCAAAGTCATAGAGAAGGTGACAACATTTTTACAGTGAATTAGTATTTCCGGTCACGCTCTTGATTCTTCTCCTGCATACCTTACTCTGTCACCTTTCACTACAGCAATTCCCCAACTCTCCCCTCCTAGGTTTTTTTCCATCTATCTAGTAAAAATTACTCTCATAGTTGTCTTTGCCTCGTTCTTAGTTTAACACTTTCATGCCTAGATTTGGGCTCCCATTTAGGTTTCTGCTCATAATCCATCCTATGTTATGTAACCAAAACTTCCTTTTTGAAATAATATAATTAATCATTCCCTTTCTCAAAAATACAACAAAAAAATCCTTAAATAGCCATCCATTAAATACAGAATAAAATTATTTTAAGGCCCTTTGATACCTGACTTTAAGTTTTGTATTTATTACATCCTGCTACCCTTTTATTAAAAAGCAATACTAAAAGCCTTTTTCATGCACATTCATGATACACATCAGAAATCAGGCTCAACTGTTGAAGATTAGTTCAAACATCACTCCTTCATTAACTCTATTTTCCAGTAAATACATTGCCAAGAATTAGTTCTGTTTTCAGGGCTTGCAATAGGACTCTTCACAATTACCAGAGATCCCTTGTCCGATTTTATTATGTCAGCTTACATGTAAATATCTTCCATATACTTGTGAGAATTCTGACAGGGGAAACAAAAGCAACTTATTCATCTTCATATCCCCCATGTGCAAAACAGGAGCTCCAAAATGGTCTTTGAATGAATGAAGCAGGTTCACAGCAAGAAAAGAGAATCTTTCCTTTCAAAAAGGCCTTAATCAAGGAAGAAAATTATGAAAACTACAGAGCTCTAAGAAAGAGTGTGAAATATATCTCAAATAGGAAGTAATAGGCACCTAATTCTATCACTTATTTATATTTACTATATAGGAAAAGGCAATTTGAAAATAAGATGATATATAACCTGGAATCATCCATATAAAACTCTGAAATTATGAAACAGTAAATCAGGATGCTGATGAGATAGCAGATGCTCATATGTGGTAAGATTTTATTGTAGTATAACAGTGGTAAGATGCATTAATCAGGTAAATCAAGTATGACACTAAAAGCAGTCAAATTTATGAGTGAAATTAAAAATCTTTACCTCTAAGGGACTGCCCATACCTATTTGTAAAATGGTTATTTGTTGTTCTTAGAAGATTAGTATCAAAAACTTCAGATTTCTTTGAATGTAAACTAAGTTTAATCATTATTAGAAGCTCTCCTAAATTTGGGTAAGGTTTAAACAGTGTCTGATTGGAGATATGGAGATGTGATAATATTACTTTTGTTACATTCAAGTTTTACTTCTACATTCTGAATGAGTAGGATAATAGCTACAGATGCTGTGTTATAGGTAGTAATCGCCTCCTTCTGGTGATCAGGAACTGGCCATCTGTCCTAAAATATCCTAAGCAAAAGTAGCAAGATCTGCAATATTCCAGGTCAGAGAATGTCTACAACTAATCTATAAGTAAAAGAAGGTTATTAAATTCGTCATATTTTAAAAGATAAAATGGCAAAAAAGAAAAGAAATACAAATTAAATGCTGTGAGGGAGAAGAGGGGGGAGAGAGAGGGAGAGAGAGAGAGAGAGAGAGAGAGAGAGAGAGCCATGAAGATTTGGATTATTTTTCAGGCAGGAAACTAAAAATATCAGGGAAGATGTTTGTGTAGGTTTTATGGTATCCACCCCATCCCCTTTCTAACTGAGGCCTTCGATACCCTCAGCTGCAGTGTTGACTGCTGAACACACAGAATATTTGCTTAGATCTTGCTCTTGACCAAAGTCTACAGGTCACACCCATAACTTGTTAATGAGGTGGCCAAGAAAATCTCTTGGCCTCATTTCTTAACAGGCATTTCAATTTCAGAGCAATCTCTGGGGTTAGGTAAAGCCCTTTTTGTGCCTACATCTCAATCCACTCTCCCCAGCAATGTGTTCTTCACTGTCTCAGATATTGTTCACAAGAGGACCCCTCTCTAATAAGTGTCCCGAATGCAAATCATGCTTTAGGACCTGTTTTCTAAGGAATCCACTCTAAGACGGGATAAATGGAAGCAAAACAAAACAACATACAAGTAATTTTTTGGATACAATAACTTAGAAATATAACCATCTACAGGACATGGCTGAATTTGAAAGAAGCAGAAGTAGTTCCTAATCAGGCCTGACACAGCTCCATGACAGCAGTTTATGAAATGAATAACTAGAATTAAGCCAGTTAGGCTGTAAGAATAAGGAGAGCAAGCTAGAAAAGACATCTGGGTATTGAACTCTTAGCTTTCAGGTGTGACTTGACAAAAACCAAACAATGATTCTCAAGTTAAATTATTAAGAGCATATGGAGACATCTATCAGTTATTGTGATGGCAGTGATATTGGGGAGACAGTGACTTATCAGCATGATGCAGACTTGAAGAGAAGGAAAAATATTAAACTGAAAGGGGCATACATTAAGACCTTTGAGACAGGTCCTCACTTTAATATCTTGAAAAAAGACTTATAAAATATTTCTTATTCAAAAAAATTTTCGAAACATTTATTTAATCATCATACTATGCTTGAAGAACCCTGCCCACCCACACATAGTATATTATCTCACCAGAAATTGTGATTACACTGATTAAACTTTACAAAGTTGACTTCTTCATGCACTTGGGAGAAAACAATTATTGGCTTTGAATCAATAAAATC
>JAJEJO010053285.1:77420-132268 GCA_020662805.1 Glaucomys volans | reverse complement strand
GAGGTTACCTACCTGGATCAGCCACAAATCAGCCAGCCTTGCTTCTCTTCTGAGCCCCACACTGATTCATTGGTCATCCCTGGGGAGTATTATTTTGTCTGTTTGTAAAGTAGATAAAACAGGATTGTTCCCTGCAGGTTCCCTGTGGAGTTGGAAGGTCAGTGCTTGCTGGCTTCATTCAGAAGCCAGGCTTCATAGAAAGATAGAAGTGTTAGCAGCCACAGCCACCAATGCCCTTCACAGGTGGCTGCCCCGCCTCTCTCCACCTGCCTCCTGCTTTGCATTCAAAACAGGAATGCTGTTAGCAGGAGGTTCATTTAAACCCCAGCAAGGAGGTTCTCACAGCATCCTTAATTCCAGAGAGCAGCTCTTGTTTTCCCTTCAGCAGTTCGAGTGATTAAATGTCATAATATATCAGGGGAGTACCACTTATGAACGTGGATTTCATGCTGGGTGCTTTTGCATTCTTGGTTGGTATTGTGTGTAGTACTGACTTACCTTGGCAGCACCTCTAATTGGGGTGTTCACTGAATTGAATTGGACTCCGACCAGCCACAAAGGTCTCAGAGCCAAGACTGCTGTCAGGGCCTCACCTGCCCTGTTACAGTTGGCCTGTTGGAGCATCTTGGCTCCTGTATTCCACATCATACTGCCCACACAGCTAGGCAAGGTATTATTCCTCTGAGCTGTGTTGCTACTTTGCTTTTCATTGTGAAATGTCAAAGCCAGAGACTCCCTAAATATGAATGATCTCCTTTATAGGTAGCAAACTGAGGCCCACAGAGGATGTGACCTACTCACAGTCTCACACAACCTTTGACAATACCCAAACTGCTGTTGCCTAGCAACATCTTTGGTACAGATTTGGAGCTTGATACTCACTTGTTGGATAAATTAGCAAACCCGGCTCTCCTGGGATTTGAGTAACAGAGTTAAATTTACCTTTTTTGGTTTAAACTGTCAGCATACCAAATCTGGTTGTGGTTCAGTGACTGATCTAGAGTGTTAGAAGATTCCACCTGTTTTCTTGAAATAGTATACAGACTGGTCACCCTGTTGGGTTGCTGATGCTGACTGGGAGGTTTAATCCCTTACTTCTGAGCAGTGGTTCTCAGAGTGATTGCAGAAGTACCATCAACTCTGCTGGAATTTGCGAGAAATGCAGATTCTCCCCTCCTCCCAGACCTTCTAAATTAGAAACTCTGTTGCTAGGGCAGCAATCAGTGGTTTAACAAGCTCTCCAGGTGATGGTCATGCATGCTGAAGTCTGAGAACCACTGCTTTAAAAGCAAAGTTCTGACTGTGTTCCCTCTGGTGGTGAGCAGGCTGCAGTGTAAGCACCCAGTTACGAACACTCAAGAACTAAGCGTGGGTTTACATAATACTAGTAATCAAGCAAAGTTTAGCAAGTTTTATCTGACACATTTAGTATATATATGGTCATTATTGTGCCAGAGGTAATTAGGCAAATAAAAAGCAGTTCGCATAAATGACTATAATGAGTATTACCCAAGCAAATCAAGTTTTTATCGCCCCCCTCAACCCATTAGCTTTCTGGAATCTGCCAGCAGCCATACTGTAGGCGATTTCCCTCATTACATAGAGGCTTGGCTCTCACACCCACAGGTGCACTCACCCATATTTGAAGTTCAGATCTTTTCCCAGTTGTTGGGGTTCTCTGTGGCCACCCATCTTAGGTTGAGTTCCCTCAAAGCAGGATCTAAGCACAAATAGATTTTTGGGAAGGTGACCCCAGGAAGCATCAGCCGGAGCAGGGGAGTAAGGGAGAAGGGGAACTAGTGAAGGGTTTGTTATTCAGCAGGTTTGGCCTTGGGCCCAGGGAAGACCCAGGGTGGAGGAGCTGGGGTGTAGTCAGTCTGGGAAAGAGTTGTTCCCCTGAGAGTGGGGTCCGGACTTCATCACTACCGAGGCCTAGAGGCCCTGGGGCCCAAGAGAACCCTCAGGTTACTGCAGGAGTTTACCATTGGAGACTGGCAGATTAGAGGACTCAGAAATGCTGAATGCAAGTCGGGCGCAATGGTGCACATCTGTAATCCCAGCAGTTAGGGCACTGAGTCAGGAGGATCATAAGTTCAAAGCTGGCCTCAGCAACTTGGGCCCTAAGCAACTAGCAAGACCCTGTCTCTAAAGAAAATATAAAAAGGGCTGGGGGTGTGGCTCAGTGGGCAGCATCCCTCAGTTCAATCCCTGGTATCAAAAAAAAAAAAAAAAAAGAAATGCTGAGTGCAGGAAGGATACAGTCAGCCTTCCATGGCACACAGCATCTCTTCTACTGACCAGCCATCCCAGGCCGAGGCTTCTCTTTCTTGTTTGCAGCCCTGGCAGATAGTTGAGAGCACCACTACAGCCTCCTTGGCACAGGCAGGGCTTGCCTCTGGGGTCCTGGTTCTGGAGGGATGTGGGTGGGTGGCACCCAGGGGCTGAAAGCAGCTGTCATGGATGGTGGCAGAAGACTAGAGGAGGGGGCTCTGAGCATAGACTCTGGATTGCAGAGCCTGGCCAGGGAGGGGCAGGATAGACTAAATGAAAAAACCTGGGCTGTGAGAACAGCTGGCCTCGGCTCTCTTCTCTGGTGGAGGGGAAAGGAAAGCAGAGGGTTCTGGGACCTGAGAAGAGGAGTAGAAAGCAGAAGAGAAACTTACTTTTTCTTTGGCCAGCAAAGCTTCACAGGCCCCTTTCTCCCAACATCAACCCACACTCTTCTCCTGACCCGCTTTTGTTTTCTGGTCTCTCCAGGCCACAGAGAATAATCAGACGCCTCCCAGTTTGGGGAGAAAGGGAGCTTTACGTCAGGCCTGCCCTGGGTGGGGGCTCAGGCGGGTTGCCTGCCTGCCTGCCAGGCTGGTGAGGGCAGAGGATGAGCCTTGTGTTCTTACTCAGACTGTCTTCAGCACAGTTCTGCCTGGTCCATGGTGAAGAAGAAAATCAAGGGCAGTGGGGAGTGTCGTGGGGGTGCTGCAGTATTTGCTTGCTGGCCACCTTTACTCTGACTGTGATCGTCCTCGTCATCTTTGGTACTCCAGTTGTCCTTTCTTTTATAAAATAAGTGGATAGTTGTCATATTGGTTTTTAAATTTTTTCCTTTATTCAGACTTATCTTTAAATGTAGTTTTAAGGAAGTTGTAGAAATAGTAGAAAGAGGTCCCAAAAGATCTGTTTACTTGGTCTCTGCCTGTGGTGATCTATCACAAAACATTAATATAGTACCAAAACTAGAAAATTCACATTGTACAATCCATAGAACTTATTCACACTGCCCGAGTTTTACGTGTGTGGGTGTGGAGGGGGGGTCACGGAGAGTCCAGATGCAGCACTATCCTGTCACCACAGTTCTCCCTCATTTTGCCATCCTGTTAGCTTTTCAGTCTTGATCTGCCATGATGAAAAGCAGACAGACTTACAACATTGCCAGTCCTCCCAGTTCAGGGGAGGGGAAACAGCTCACAGTCTTGCCAAGTTCAGGATTACTGTGCTGTGTCTTCCTGCTGAAGAGGGACAAGGCAGTGTTCTGTGGAAGCCATCTCCTGAGAGAAGCAAGTGCACTTTGCAGCATATGAATTTGGGAGGACGCAGTTCAGTCCATAACAAGTGTCTTCACCCAAGTCTGCCCCATTTTCCACTGCAGTCAGAGTTGATGGGGTGTCGGCAGAAAGACAAGAAGCAAGGTTTAGCCTCTGTACTGCCTGTTCAAATTACTTTAGACTTCCCGAGCCTTGGTTTGCTCACCTGCTACACTGAGATTCATCCATAAAATCCCTGGGGCCCTTGCTTGCTGAACCTGCAGCCCCTGCCTCCTGTGGTCTTCCTGCCTCCATTTGCATTTACATGGTGGGAAGAGCTGAAGGGCTGGGTTTGTTGGTCCCCATACCAGCTGCTCCACTTGTTACCACTTCTGATGGTGGGGATGGGGGGCAGGAGGTGGGTGATTGGAATTCTGTGCTTCACAGTTTATTTTTGGTGCTGGGGATTAAACCTGGGGTGTTTCTACCATGAGCCACATCCCCAGCCCTTGTTATTTTTGAGACAAGGGCCTTGTTAAGTTGCTGAGTCACCTTGAACTTGTAACCCACCTGCCTCAGCCTCCTGAATTGTTGGAATTACAGGCTTGCACCGTTGCGCCGGCGGCTTGGCAGTTTTAACTAGAGCCATTGTGTTTATTTTCAACTGAGCAGGAGCTTATTTGAGATTCCAGTGCATGTGCACAGAGCCTGAGCCCAGAGAGTTTTGAGGGAAAAAGTCTTTGTGGGTCACTCCCTTTAGTCTTTCCACACCAGTTCATTTACTGCACAAGTATCTGATTCCACAAGAGGCAGAATTTCAGAAGACAAAGTTCCTGTACCCCAGTTCACAGTGGGGCTGGGAAGCCCACCTGGGACCCCTGACCACTTGCCAGGCCTCTTTGGGATCCAACAAACTTCTCCTTTGCGCCTTTTCTCCCATAGTCCTCAAGCCACCTGCCCCTACTGTCTCTCCCTTTTTTCCTCTTGCCCCAGAACTCTGTGGGGAAAGAACAAACTTTCCAGCATCGCTCCCAGTAGTGCTGTATCTGAAATAAGCACCCAGTCCCCTTTTAAATTTGCATTGCTTATTTTTTAAAAAATGGGAAACTGAACAAGTTGGCAGAAAGCCAATAAATAACCAACAATAAGAATGTTATAAAATTATGAGAAATATTAAAAGAAATAGTTGTCTTGGGTCTTGTTCCAACATTAATAAACTAGCTCTTTCCTTGGGTCCTCTGACTGACCTTCTCTCAAGATATGGCCTTGAGGTTGTAGCCCCACTCCTTATCTGAAGGGATAACCCCCTGGGTACATACACATAGCCCCCAGAGAGCCATTCTGGGGAGCAGTCAGTGCTTAGAGAACAGCTGAGACTGATGGATTGTGGCTGTTCTGGAATCTTCATGCAGGCTGAGTCTAGAGATGATCTTGGCAGGGTGGGTGGCCCAAGGACCTCCCAGTGCAAAGGTGTCAGAATGGAGCAGACCACCTTGCCAACAAAGCCAAGAGTTCACGTCCACAGGGTCTTTCTAAGGCAGGTGGTCTTTGCTGAGTGGTTCTGAGGCTGTTCTGCCTAGTTATCCCTGTGGCTGTCACTTTAACATGCAGTTTAGCCCCCAGCCATTGCAGGCTGCTGCCCATAATGGAATGGATTTCCTCAGTAACCCTCTCACTCCTGGGCCAGTGAAAAGCCAGCTTGCTGCTCCCCCAAAATACTGGCACTGCCATCTCTTCAGACATTGGGTCCTTCGGTGGCCTTCCACTTACTCATTATCCAAGTGAGCCTTTTGCCCTGAGCCACGATCCCAGAACCCACTGGGTTGCTTCAGAGATATCAAGTTGCACTCCTGTGTGCTTGGCCAAGAAAGACAGGAACCTGTGTTGTTGAGGAATCCTGATGTAGATGGCAAACAGAAGAAAAGCCAGAGAACAGTAATACTTGATTCAGGATGGTGATGGCCTTCGAGGAGCAGGGAAGGGGGACACATTCAGGAAGGGCATGCTCTGCATCTTAAACTAGGAGGGAGGCATTTGGGCCACTGGCTATTCTATGGCAATTATAATCCGGCAGAACATGCTGTTTGGAATGTAAGAAATATTTCATTTCTTTAAAGAGGAAAGAATCCACTTGCTTGGGATGGAGGTCAATGTGGGCTGATGTAAGAGGATGTTGGCAGAAAAGTGAGGCAGTGAAGATGCAGCTGGAGGAATTTTAAATGGGAAGATGCTACACACTTGCTGGGGGAGCCATCTTTTTCCCCTTCTTGTTTCCTTTTCAAGAAAAATCTCAGATCCAAGAAAGAGGTAGGTCCCCAATACATGCCTGCCTAAGGGTCAGGGTGTGACCATCTTCAGAGCTCTTTGTGTTTCTCTCCCTGATCCCCTTGTTGACTACGCCCACCCAGGGCTTGGTGCCTGGTAGGACCACTATGGGAAATGCAAAAGAAGCTGAAGAGACCTGTGCAAGTGTCAGAGGCCCAGAAGCCACCTCCTGGGGCCTTACGGATGTGTATTTGCCTTAGTGTACAACCAGGCTGCTCTGCTGCCAGAATCCCACAGCAGGAAGCTCAGATGTAGTCAATGCACCAAGGGTGCTACCAGGGCACGCCCAGCGTTTGCTGTGTGCCCCCAGCTCTACCTGGGAGGTATTTCATCTCCTCCGTGCTGCGAAGAGATGTTAGCATGCCCATTCACAGATGGCACTTAGGTAGGTCATGTGTTTTCCTAAAGAGACAAACCAAACATAAACCCTCACTTTGACTTTGAAAATTTTTCATATTAGAGCACACGCATGCTGGAAGAGTACAGAGGACTTGAGCTGGTTCTGGAAGGTGTTGGGGGTGAAGATTTGGGTGGCTGCAGAGGAGGCTGAGGCTGTCTGCTCAGGCTCTGGGGGCTGCTCAGCAGGAAGGCTGGCAGGAGGGGTAGGGAGAGGAGCAAAAGACCTCTAGCAAGGGTCAGGCCTCACAGGGCTCTCTCGCCCCAGTGCCTGAACTCTGCTATCCTGAAGGTAATTGTCTTCATGTACCTGTCATTCCCATGGAGTCGCCTCCCAAGATTACATTCTAGGAACATAAGAATGCCACTGCCGTGCTTTTTCATACTCCCTGATAGGTTTGAAGGTGGGGCTGGACACACACAAGTTCTTAGCTCAGCCATTTTCTTTTGGATGATCTTGGATGCCCTTGAGCTTCAGAATGCATCTGAGAGACTTATAGGACTCCACTTACCCCCAGTTACCAGGGATTGAACCCAGGAACACTTAACTACTAATCCACATCCCCAGTCCTTTTTATATTTTATTTAGAGACAGGCCTCGCTGAGTTTGCTGAGGCTGGCTTTGAACTCCTGATAATTCTGCCTCAGCCTCCCCAGCCACTGGGATTACATGTGTGCGCACTGTGCCTTACTAACCTCCAGTTACTTTTGCCTCCTTGCCAGGGTAGTAGGGCAGATGCAGAGGGTCTTGGTCAACTCAGTGACCCTTCATTCCTGTGCTCCAAGCTTGGGAACTGGGTGGGTTGAGGGTGGTCTCTGTTTACAACCTGCTGTGTACCGATGGATGGAAGCTGCAGGTTGGACTTGCATGGAACAGCCTGGAGTTGACAGAATGCCCGAGGTCGCCAAGGTCCGCTCTGTGCCTGGGAGGTCAAACGGGCTAGTAGGCCCTGGATGGAGGCAGCGATCAGTGAAAGTGTGAGGCATCATTCAAACAGGATCTTCAATGAGAAAGAAGGAAGGGCTGAGAATGTGCTGGGAGTCACCTACGATTGTGCACCAGCCCTCAGTGGAGAGACTTTTAAAGAAAAAGAGAGTGGTTTTGTAATTCTGGGAAGTAATATTTATTTGACTATGAAGGTGACTTGAGAATTACTGCAGGGGACACCTGTGGGTATTGATCAGGCAGCTTCTTGTTTATCAGGTACTGCTACCAGCTCCCCCCAGGCTTTCCACATGACTGTTGTTCCCAGCAGGAACCTCCTACGTGACCCTTGGGATGGGGTTATTTGGTTAATTATAAAACCCTGTTAAAGGAGGAAGTCATTTTTAAAAGAAATATAAACATAATGATTTAACCCCAAATGATAGATGTGTATGCCAGTCTTTTGATGTGGAGCTGGGGCCTTTTCTTTCAGTGTAGATCTGCTTATTTAGAGTTCTCTGTCCTCTTTTTATTATGCGAGCCACATCCACAATGCACCATTGACTACAGTTTCCAGTTTGACTTTCTTAAAAGTAAAGCCAGAATTTAGCCACTAGTGAAGCAATCTGAGTACAGACTTTCTTAAAATTATTTCTCCAAGTACACTTAATTCAGGAGCACATTTTTTTAAATGATCCTATTGTGTCTCTTTGAAGTTCTCTACTTGTCACAGAAACAGCTTTTTGCACTTGTTTCATCGCTTTTGTAATATTTTATTTCCTATTTTCATGAACAAATATAACCATCATAAACAAGTTTTTTGGGGGGAGGGTTGTTTTTTATGGTATTAGAGATGGAACCCAGGGCCTTGTTCATGCTAGGCAAGCTCTCTACCACTGAACTACACCCCCAGCCCTTTTTAAAATGTTTGAGACTGGGTCTTACTAAGTTGCCCCCACTGGCCTTAAACTTCAGTCCTCCTATCTCAGCCTCCTGAGTACCTGGAATCAAAGGGGTGCAGCATCACACCAAGCCCTGTTTTGAAAGTGATCCCAGTTGATTTTTGGTAGCCATGACATTTGGTGTGTGGAAGCAGAAGGCCACAGATGTGCTGGAGGGAAGCCTGCTGGCTATGAACACAGGCACCAGTTCGTTTCACTGAGAGACTAGATGGTGTGCAGTTGTCTAATTGGCAGGTCAGTTAAGTGGAGGTGGTTAACAGTCTTGTCCCCAACTGCTTCACTAGCTTTCCTAGCTGCTGCCCTTGCCCTGTGGGAGCTGTGCTGTCCTGCAGCCCTCAGCCTCTCCTCCTGCCTGAGTTGACACCCTGCTCCCTTTCCTCATCTTGGTATTGTCCTCTATGCTCCCGGTTCCCCCAGAGCTGCCTGGTAGAAAGGTGGCTCCTCCCTCACATGAAACATTTTGTTCTGAGTGGAGAAGCCGCCTCCAGCTGAGAGTCCAGGAAGTGAGCTATTGTTCATACAGCACATTCTAAACATTTTCTGCCAGAAGGAAGCCCTTTCCCCCTGATTTATCTCTAAAAAAAAAAACAACAACAACAACAACAAAAAAAGGACTTGGTTGCGATGAACTTGTTTTTTAGGTAGAATTCTGTTTATTTTGGAATGAGATGAATGCGAATCATAAGCACAGGTCCTTTCTAGTCTCTGAAAAGGGAATGAGCAAGGGAGTAGCATTATGTGGACTACTGGCCTGCCAACTGTGGTCTACAAGGATGTTCCCAGCAGAAGGAAGGTTTGCCTATGCTCAGGTGGGTTCACAGTGAGAAATAAATGACCATTAGGCTCAACCATGTTTTTCCAAGGACTTTGCTAAGAAGACTCCTTAGTTCCTCCTGCTGTGGCTGCCAAGATGACAGAGACTGGAATCTCCCAGCAGCAGGGCAGACACTGCCTCTGGAGGAGCAGGTGCCACTCTGTGACTATAGCAGTATCCTGTCTTCCAGGATGGTGCCATCCAGGGAAGGAGTGAATTGCACCAGGATGGTGGAGTAGAACCCTAGACAAGTCATCCACCTTTGCTGGCTTTTAGGCAGTGTGCACCTTACTCCAATTTGCTGCTTAATGAATTAACTCCTTGTTAGAGCTCTGTCTGAAACC
The DNA here is from genome assembly GCA_020662805.1 of Glaucomys volans. Lineage (NCBI taxonomy): Eukaryota > Metazoa > Chordata > Mammalia > Rodentia > Sciuridae > Glaucomys > Glaucomys volans. The sequence continues at coordinate 122,981 of JAJEJO010053285.1, read as the reverse complement.
AAACCCTGTCTCAGATCTCTTGTACACTAGCAGCCCTGGGTTGGTATCCGTGCTTTGCCTTTGAGGAAACTGAGGCTTAAAGAAGAGAAGTCATTTGCCTGTGACAGTGGTCCCAGGAGTGAAGAATTTTTTCACACACTATAGTAGAGGAAATTGAAAGTCAGCAAAGTTGAATGACTTGTCTAGAGTTCCACTCCACAATTAATGAAGTGGCAGAACCAGAATTTGAACTCAAGTTTTTTTATTTTAAAGTCCTTGCTAATTCTATCCTGAACTTTAATAGAGCAGAAGGTCGGCCTGAAGTAAGCCAGAGACCATGAATTAAGTGAATACATGCTGAGTGCTGGACTAGAGACGTTACTTTGCTGATGTTTGGTAAGAATCCCAGGGTGGCTGTGACAAGGAGCTGGCTTACCTGCAGCATAGTGTAGTGTGGCCCCACTAGCAGAACCCAGCCCAGAACTGAGCAACCCTGCAAAGCCTGGGTTTTAATATTGTTTACCAGAAGTGCTTTCTAGGGAGAGGGAAACCTTGCTGTGAGCACCTGAATCCAATGTTCAGGAGAGCTGACCTCCTGAAATAGGAAAGGGATGATCTAATAAGCTTTCAATACTCTCCACACCCCTTTCTCTTAATCTTTCAGTATTCTAGAGGCGTGTTTGATTTCCTAATTTTATTGATTTGTGGCTATAGACGATACAAATATGTCCTACTAGCTAAGGATTCTAATGTGCTGCTTACTGTGCTCAAACAGTGCACTGATATAGGAATCGGTTTCTTTTGATCTGATTAATGTGAACCAGTTTCCCAGGGTCTGCTCATTCTTGGGAGTGCTGTTAATTGAGTTTTCAGACTATCTTCAGTATGAAACTTCAGTCTGTTTGTTAGCCTGGTTCCAGGTGGAGAAAGCCCCACCACCACACACAAGCTGCAGGAGAGCCATATCCAGAATGCCACATGGCCGGGAGAATGCAGAGGTCAGCTTTCCCACATTCCTTTCCCTTTATTTCCTTTGTCCATTAGCATGTTGAACAGAGTTCCTTACAGATGAAACTCAACCCAGTGTTGATCTTATAATTTATTAATTTTCTAAAAGATTTGGTCCGCAAAGTTTTTTTTGTTTTTTTTTTTAGCATTTTATTCTGAGAATTTTTGAACTACAGAAAACTTGAATACAGAAGACTTGAATGGTGAATGCCTATACATCCACAATGTAGGGCCGCGTTTGTAATTGGCATTTTGCTGTTCTTGCTTTGCCACAACCACCCATCTGCCTGTCCCTCAGTCCACTTAGGAATCCGTGTTATTTTTTGGTGCATTTCAAAGTAGTTGCTGATGTTGGTATATTGCATCTCCAAATCCTCTAATATGTATCATTAACTAGAGTTTAATACTTGTTTATAGTTTGGGGTTTGGAGAAGGGGGTTAAAATTTATATGAAGTAAATGTATAAATCATTATCTTCCATTCCATGAGCTTCAACAAATACATACATTTGTTTAACCTCAATTCTCATCAAGATCCAGAACATTACTGTCACCCCACAAAGTTCCCTTATGCCTTTTCTACCCACTTCGTACCCAGTACCCACCCCTGATGCCTTCTCTCTTCTGATATTTTTCCTTTGACAGTTTTGCTGTTCTGGAATTTGTGCAGTATGTGCTCCTTTTTGTATCATCTGAAGGACTTTAAAGCCTTAAAATGAAGTGTGTGGACTCTCAATTACATTTATCCAGTTTCTTCCCACTTCACAAGTTCAGAGATAATTGGAGTACAGACTGTGGGAAAACTCAGGGCAGCTGATGGTGTATTTGTATTAAGTATATTAATTTTTTACAGATCTTAAGTATGTATAATCTGGTGCTCTGACTACCCTGCTGTTACAAACAGGTGTTCCCTCTAGCATCTGAGTTACTGATGGATGAGGACCCTTTTCCCTGGCCACAGTGTTGAGGAAATTAAATTGGAGTGGAAACTTAGGGCGGTTTCTTTGGGGCGGCTTTATCCACAGCCAGACTAAAACTACAATGCTCTGTAATGAAATTCAGATTGTGAAAGAACAGGACTGAGGGAAGGTTGCTTGGAGGTCACTCATGGTATAAGAAAGACCAAGAGGCAGGTTACCCAGTGCTCCAGATAACTGGCGCCTCTCTGAGGTTCATGTGCTTCCTCCTTGTCCCCCACCCCCCGCCAAAACACAAGCCGTCTCCCTAATAATTCAAAGTAGATTGCGTAAACTAGACTAGAACCCAGATACATAATTCTCATTAATCTTTTAAATTCTTGTCCCACTTATTAAAGCCAGTACCCGGCACATAACCCAGAGTTATGAGGCAAGCAAGAATAAAGCTAATTGGAATCTAGGTCTCCCAACTTTCTCTTCTTTCAGCAGTTTCTTGAGGGTTTAAGTTAAAGATTGCTTTAGAAGAGGCTGTTGTGGTATGAGCACGTCACTCGGCCTCTGTTCACTTCCATGTGTTTCCTTTCTGTCATGTTCGTGTCATAGCCACCTATTTCCTTTCTGTTAAGTTGTGGATTTGGACTGAAGCCCTGACCTCTGGCTCAGGAAAGGGTCAGCTGGTAGTCATAGGGTGTAAGATGCTCTGAGGGAGCAAGAGCCAGGATCAGGACCTAAGGAGGTGTGAGCAAGGTAAAAGGAGGAGGTCTGAAGGGGTGCACAGCTTAGGCTGGCACCCAGAAGCCAGCATCCTGGCCTTTCCTCTCTACCATTCCAGCCTAGAGCCCTTGTCAGTGAAGGACAACGCATGTTTAAAACAAAATAGCTCTGTCATCTCTTAGCATAGAGAAAAAGGGAGCTAGCTCATGAAGGAAAGTGGCAATGGAAAGCGGATCAGAGTAGGGAGAGACAACAGGAAATGTGGTCTCAATCTTGTGCCCTCCTATGATGAGAGGAGTTAGACTGAGACTGACAGGCCATCCTGCGAAGTTGCTCTTGTTGGTGGAACAGCCTGTCTGGTCTGCCTGGGGAAGGATGGCCCCGAGTCCATAGGCAGGCACTTATTCATTCCCCCTCCCCACTCCCGTCCTGCCTCCCCCTCCTAAAAGCAGTTGACAAGGTTAGAAAACCCGGACAAATAATTTACTTCAATCCATCTTTGTCTTTCCCGAGGCCTGTGCAATTCAGTCTGGGAGGAGAGGAAAGAAAATAACCCAGAGCCTGGGCAGTGACCCTTTCCCAAAAGTGGAATCAGCCCAGGCTGAGAGCTTGTGTGCTGGTAAGAGGTGGAAGACAGAGGAGGTGTGTGGGGGGATTCTGAGGAGGTTTCTGCGCCAGGAGTGCAGCTGTCAACAGTCTGTAGGGTCCCACACACTGAAGGAACCGACTTGGTGTCAGCAGTCACGTGTTGGACGGCAGAGGTCTGTGAGACTGAGGAGCTTCAGTTCTTCAGCTCCATGCTTGGGGACGGGGAGCACTGTCCACGCAAGGCCATCTGGCAAAGGGGAGGGTCTGTCACTTGGTGCCCCTGCAGCAGGAAGCTTGAGGTTCCTGGGAGCAGACTTGGCTGCTGAGGCATGTAGCAGAAGTGAGAGCAGTTTGGGAGTCTGCTGTGGAGTGGAGCTTCAGGTTCTTCCCTTGAAAGTGGGGTGAAGTAAACAGAGCCTCTGCAGGCTTGCTGAGATACTGTCTGGAAGTTGTGGTGTTTAAAAGCGAAGAGGGAGGGAAGACTAGAGAATTCAGACTGGTCCAAAGTGAGAGCATTAGCTGCCTTTCCCCCTTGCTCTGTTACTACAACAGAGACTAGTGTGTTTGGTGACTAGCCTGGTAAGAGCATTTAACAAATGCTTGGCTGTCACTGTTACCGAACACTTCCAGCATGCCAGCTCTATACAGAGCACATTGTCGGGTCAGACTGAAGCGGCTACAGGGGAGGAAGCAGATAAAAGACCCTTAGCAACCCACTGCGAGCACGAAGGGCCAGATGGCGCACCAGAGGTGACCAATCAGGAGGACACCTGCTGACCCTGACGTCCACCTTGGCCCACCTTTCCTGGGCAGGACCCCCCAGTCCCTTCCCCCTGTATAAAAACCCTGAGCAGCTGAAGCCATTTGCAACTTCTTCTGGCTCTCCCACCCCCCCATCCCCTCCCCCCAGGCTTTCACCCCAGAGGGCTGGGATCTCGCCGGGGGAGCGCAATCTCTAATAAAGCCTATCACTTCCATCTGGCTCTGGTTTGGCTATTCGCTGGCATTATTTATATTTCCATGGCGGTGAGCTCGTAATTTGGCCTGAACCCACTCCGCCAAATTTACACTCATAGGGCAGGATCTAAAAGAAATACCATATGAAACAGGGGTCTTGCCATTAAGGGGTTCCTTGCCATTAAGGGGGTCTATGGGACACATCATTAAAATAATCAGGCCAGGTGTGCTGGTGCACGCCTGTGATCCTAGAAGCTCAAGAGGTTGAGGCAGGAGGATTGCAAGTTTAACGCCAACCTCAGCAATTTAAGAAGTTCCTAAGCAGGTTCCTTAGCGAGACCCTGTCTCAAAATAAAAAGGGCTGGGAATGATGATGTGGTTCAGTGATTAAGTGCCCCTGGGTTCAATCCCTGGTGCCGAAAAGAAAACCAAAAAAAAAAAAAACAACAACGGAAAAAGCAGAGCAAGGTGGAGTGGTTCTGGGCCACTGTGGTAGTAAACATCAGGGGTAGAAGAGGAGACATATGTGCTTTCAGCTCTGGGGAATAGACCAAAAAGCCAGGGAGTCCTAGGTACCCACAACTCCCCAGCAGCAAAAGGGGGGTTAAGAGGGCGTGTCAAATGTTAGGAGCCAGTTCAGTTGCTAATGAGTTGCAGTGTCACCTTTCATGTCCCCATTTGCACAAAGAAAAGTAGGGAGAAGGCACTTCCTTTCCTTCCTTCTCTCCATGGGGCCCCAACTTCCAAGACCAGACTGATTCCTGCTGTCCTGATATTTGGTCCTGAATGGGAGCCCCTGAACACAGCCATCTCTTCTAACTTGAACCACCTCCTGAAAGGGAAGTTTCCCACAAGTCTTGGAGCCAAGCTGCACCAAAGCTTGTGCTCCTCCAGGGTCCTCCTGGGAATGCCTATGCCTCGCACACTTCCTGACATGCAGAAGACTCATCAACATGTTGGGAAGTTTTTCTTCCCCCAGTATTCATTGGAATACTTCCACTCCCAGTATTCATTGAAAAGAATAGTATCATCTGAGTGGCTCCATAGCCAGGTGAAAGGGTGGGGGCAGCCAGAAACCACTCTGTGGACTAGCACACCTCCTGTGTAACCAGGATCCTGTGGGTCCAGCAAGCAGATGTAGGTGGCTCAGGCAGCAATATCTCTAGTGTTTCGGTGTGCTTTTGTTTTCAGCCATTTGGAGAATATGTTTTATGCAGCCCTACTAGGGGAAGAATGTCTAAACAACTCCTGAATACCTTTTGAAAATGGAACATTTCCAAGGATTTTTAAAATATAAGAGTCCATTATGGGGCTGGGGTTGTGGCTCCGTGGTAGAGCGGTTGGCTAGCATGTGTGAGGCACTGGGTTTGATTCTCAGCACAGCATATAAATAAAAAAATAGAAAGTAAAGTTTCATTGACAACTTAAAAAAATGCCCATTTTTTTGCCATTAAAAAAAAAAACGAGTCCATTATGGTGGTAACTTTGAGGTTCTCATCTTAACCAACACAAATACCCATTTCTATCATAATTCATGTTACAGTATTAGAGCATGGCCATCTCTCCAAAAATAACTTTTCCAAACAACAGAAAGAAGAAAGAACAGTAAGCTGTGCCCTTCTGCTACATTTCACTTGCCTTCTCTTCCCCCGAGAGACAGAGCATTTCTGGAAAAGCAGTCTGATCAGATTAGTTTTCAACTCCAGCTTCAGTGGTGAACCTATAGGAAGTGTGCAGATCAGAATGGTGCCTGCTGTCTAGCACTGTCTTTGGGGGACTGAAGCAGTCCTATATCTCTCCCAGCCCCGCTCTTCCACCACAGCAGGTTCCTGTTGCTAAGGAAGGGATCAAGCTGTCAGACTGTCAAGTATCCCTCAGTTCCTATGCAAACTAGAATCTTCTCGGGCTGCCCTAGCTATGGCAGTTCACAGAACAGTAGAAACACTTCCTCATTTGGGTGAAATTGTTCTGACAGTGTCCATTTGCACTTCCCAGCTGGTCAGCAGTCTGGAGCCCCTTTCATACCACCAGTGGTAGGCCACGGAAACCTGTGCTTTGCTGCCCCTTTGTAGTGGACTTGCAGGTCATGAAGGAGCAGAGCAGAGAGGCAGCAGGATGCTCACCTCTGCGCACTCAGAATTCAAAAGGCCCTCTGGCAAAATCTCAAGGATTGTACAGCCACAGGATAATGACTGGACAGGCCTGCTGGGGCTTTGGGTGTTAAGTGATTTTGATGATAACAAAAAGCATAGTGTAGGTGACTTGACTATTTCAAAGGATACCTTAGAGTCACCCTTCACTTGAGTTCTCTCCACTCTTGGAACTCTGCATGGCCTTGGAGAAAACAGTGTCTCTATTGCTGGGCCTATATAAATGGAAGTTACACTTTCCTTCATTCATCATTCAAATTGCTTGTCTACTTTGTGCCAGGTTCAGAGGAAATGTCAAATAAAACACATTGGATTCCAACCCTCAGGGTCATGATTCTCTTGTTTACACACCCTTTGGCTTGGAGCGGAGACCCAAAGCCTGGTGGAGAGCCCATTACACCGTCTACAGAGGAGAAAAGTCTTGTCACCTTGAGCATCCTACTTTTTCTATAAATGTTTCAGAAAATGAAAAAGAAGGCAAATCAGCAGATTTTTTTTTTTTTTGACTCCCTGCTCTTTGCCCAGTATGAAGGCTTCTGTAATCTGATTGACCCAGGCTTTGAGAATTGACCCGAATGTGTCGTTTAGTGCCAGGTTGGACTGCACAATTTGGGGAGCAGCTTGACCTAGAAGAGCTGTCTTTGATTATCCCTGCCCCTTCCCAGTGGAAGAGGAGGTGCTCCAGGGAAGAATGGGCACTGCTACGTTGAAGTTACAGAAAAGGTCAAAAAGACCAATGTTATAATAGGCACTTTTTACAAATGTGGGGAACTAACTGGATGAGCTAGCTAGCACTCATTTCTGGAAGGCCCTTAGCAAAATTGGGCCTGGGGTAGGAACTGGGATCATATGAACTGCTACTGACTTCCAGTACTGTGCCTTGAGGACTTTCAAGAAATCCCTAGGAATTGCCCTGCAGATCTACTTACACGTGTGCAAAGGTGTGGGTAGAACAGCATTCATGGTAGTGCTGTTCAGAATTGAGAAGTTTGGAAAATACCCACATATCTGCCAGGGTACTGATTAAAGACATTTTATAGCCATATACCAATGTTGTGTTTCATTGGTATATGAAAAACATCAAAAACAAATCTTCATGAACTGTGGAAGGCACTCCCAAGATGTTACTAAGTGAAAGAGCAACATGCAAAGAAGTATGTGTGGAATGTCTCTGCTGGGCCCATGGCGTGGGCTGTGCTCCTGCATTTGTCTGTGTTTGAGCAGAATGGCTCTACGCAAGAGACTGCGTATGACATTGGTTGCCTCCAGAGAGAATAACGAGGCAACTGGCAGGCAGAGAGGAGGGAGATTTCTCTGAATAATCTTTTGGATAATAAGGATAAACAAAAATATTTTTTAAACTTAAAAATGCAGTTTTCCTGAACTAGAGGATGACAGAGGGGAGTGGGACACAAACTTTTTTTGAGCAACACTCCAGCCAAGTCTTGACCTCATGCTCAGCCTACGTGCTGTCTTCTAATCCATGCTGCACTGTGTGGGAGGCAGTGGCCGTCCCTGTTTTATACATGTAAATCTGAGGCTTTGTGAGGGTGAAGGCACTATCCTGGTTGTCCGGGTTGTTCCCTTATGCTGTAGCTCCTGAAATGTTCAGGACAGTGGAAGTGAAGCCTGCTGCTGGCCATGTTCTTTAAGGGGCAGTGCAGACCTGCCCTGGGCCACCCTCCACCCTACTTCTGATGTCTGCCTCATAGCTGCTGGGGCCAGCAAGTTGAGCCACACCCCCAGTTGGCTCCTGGAGTCAGATGCGTGTGCTTCTTTGTGATTTTGTGGAGCTCTGGGATGGAGATGGCAGTCTGAGTTAACCGGCAGTCAGGTGGCTAAGCCAGCGGTCATTTCTGTGGCTAGAGGAAAATACCTCTGAGCTCCTGGCTGCAGGGGGAGAGGTGGTGCCTGCTGTCTGCTCTTCTGCTGGGTGTCAGATGTGCTTCTTTGTCTGCCAGCTGGAGGCTGGCTGGAGAGTTGTTTTTCTGATTGTCAGACCCAAGGCTTCTTACTTGCACTTAAAGGAAAAAGCATCCAAGCCCTGGTACAAAAGGTCCTCTTTTCATTTCTTTGGAAAAAGCAGTGAATGAGCTCATTATCACTGCAGCCCAAATAGGAGGAGGGGGAGGAGAGAAGGTGGCTCCTCTTCCCTGTCTAGTCCTGCCCCTGGCCAGGTTTCCTGGGATGGGAAACCTGGATCTGACCCAGAGTGACCAAAGCCAGATGGCTGGGACAGGTGGTCCGTATAGGGGGTGGTACTTGGGAGGCTTTGGATGCTTTGAGAACCTGTCTCTGCTGTGGTCCAGAGGAAGGGCAAGTGTCTGTGTCCCTTCTACCCTCATTGCAGAGCTCTGTCCACGACTGCCTGCCTCCAGGCTCCCTGCCTCCAGGCTCCCTGCCTGCCCTTGGCTTCCAAGAGGTCCCCATATGCAGGTGCTCTGCTGGTCTCAGCTCTCGATGTGGTCCACCCCTCAGAGCTGACAGCCATGCAGTATTAGTGATCTGTGGGGTGCTTGTGATTTGCCAGGCACTACTCTAGGCTTGGGGTGTAGCATCGAACCAAGCTGGCACAGTCTTACTCTCAGGGAATTTAAATTCTAGCATGAGCAGTGAAGTGTGCCAGGTCTGCCCTGCTGCTGCACCTCTCCCCAGTCTCTGCCCGGGCGTGGAGTGATACACAAATGCCCCTAAACAGAGGCTCATTGGCATTTCTAGCAGTGGAGATTGTCCCCACCCAACTCCCTTCAGAGCAGCTCTCCACACCCTTCTTGGCGGGTCAGAGAAGAGCTTTTCGAGATCGAAGCAGCAGAGAGTTCTGATACCTTGCAGGTTGGTGCTGGACCTGGGAACATCTGAAAGAGCCTGGGAGGGTAGCCTGAGTGACATTGACAGTGAGCTAGCCACAGTGAATCCAAGCCTGACTGCCTCTTTGTTCCTCTTCCTCTGTTTCAGATTGAGAAAATCATGAGCTCTATTGGAGAAGGGATCGACTTTTCTCAGGAACAGCAGAAGATCTCAGGTACCGTATCTCACATCTTCATCCAACAGAATTTGACCTGTGACTCTTTGGGGCCCAGGTTTTCCTTCTGACATGGACAGGCATTTAAAGGGAGAAAGGGGCAGCCACAGGCTGCATCATGCTCTTGCAGTTCAGAATCCCCCACGTCTGGAGAGCCCGTCACGTTACTTGCTGTTGGAGACATGGCTCCTCCAGCCTACTGGAGGGAAAGTGTGTATATTGAATTTGAGGCTGCCTATTAAGAAAAAAAAAATAATGAACAATTATCACTCCTTTTTCAAATGTAGCTTTGTCAGATTCAGCTGGAGTGTGCCTCAGTGCTGGTCTTCCCGGCTCCCAAGGTGGTTCTGGTGCCAGCTTATGAGCACGAGGCTCACGCTGGTGTCATTCATGCCAGCAGCAGAGTTCAGACTAGTCCAGTGGTTTCAAACTGTCAGCCTGTGTTGGAGCTGCCTGGAGGTGACTTTGCTTTTTCCTCCTATGTCTGTTTCTCTGTTTTCCAGTTACTTAGTCACTTACCATTTGTACCCTAAGTCCCTGCTACTTAGTCATTCTTTAAATTTCTGAGCCGCTGGGTTGAGGTCTGTCTGTTTCCCCATATGAAATGAAACGTGGAGCTGAGCACTGAGTTCCCTTGATGACAGGATCATGTGCGTCTCTCTCTCAGGAGAGGAGATGTTCCTAAAGTGTTTCTCAGAGCATCTCTCAGGCCCCTCCCCCAGCATCCACACAGATGTCCTGGCATCAGGGCTCTTGGGCTAAATGCAGCTGGAGGAGTCTGGCTTCTCCCCTACTGATGAACAGGCCTCCCTGCACTGGATGGGGTACTTCTTGTTTACTTGGAAAGCTTCTTCCAAGACCAACCTGGCAGCATTGAGTGGCACTACCAGTTCCTCCATGGACCTCTGTGGCCCTGGTGGAGGTGGCAGGCTTGTGTGGGCACATCAGGGAGCAAGAAGCTGCTGGGGCCGTGGGCTTGGTGGGAGAGCCTGGGTTCAAGTCCTGCTTCTCTACATACACATGCATCTTGGCAAGTCACCTAATCTCACGGAGCTCTGTCTCCCCATCTACAATTCATTTACTATTTTCTATATTTTTTATTTTTATTTTTTGCAGTACAGGGGATTTAACTAATGAGTGCTCTACCACAGATCTACACCACCAGTTCTTATTTTTTATTTTGAGGCAGGGTCTCACTAAATTGCCTAGGTTAGCTTAGAACTCACGACTTTCCTACCTCAGCCTCCTGAGTCTCTAGGATTACCCGTCTGCACCACCATGCTCAGCTTACATTTGATGATACCAACCTCATAGGTTTGTTGTGGTTAAACAAGATATACAACTACTTGAGCAAAAGAGGTAGTCAGTAAATAGTAGCTATGCCCATTTTTTTTCCCCACAAAATCATTACTTATTCAGGTTGAGAAACCTAGAGCACGGGCATCTCTTCCCCTGGCTTGGCTCCCTTCCCCATTTTTCAGTCTTGGTCCTGGAGCCGCCCTCCCTCCAGCTGCCTTGTTTCCCTGGGCTCTGACAGGGCTGGATGGGGTTTGGCCCATCTTTGTCAGTCTTATTATGCTGGAGTACACAGAGGTGACTCTTCTGGCTAAGAGCTTGTGGGTCCATTTCCAGGCAATTGCTTATACTCCATCAAGTGATGTCACTCTGCTGTAGTGTGCAGACTTTTCCAAGGGTCAAGTGTTTGATGTGAATAGATGTTCAGGATTGAGACAAACACCGAAGCCACTTTCAAAGCTCTGCTTTGGGGACAGTTGAGGATGAGTTCAAGAGTATCCAGTTCAACTGAGGCCACCTTCAGCTCTCCTGTACTCTTCTGTATCCAAAGAACACAGTTGAAATCACCTCATATGCTTGAGAGCTTTGAGTCAGAAGAGACCATTGCCTCTCAGATTCATTCAGGAGATGGGGCAGCACCTTGACCTCATCCTCAGAGGGGCTAGCATTGGGCTCTTTCTTGCCATCGGGCCCCACCTACCTGTTCTTGCCTTCATAAGCCCATGGAAATGGTGAGAGGTGTTCTGTCTATACTCCAGGGTGTCTAGACTCCAACACAGTTTTCTTTCAGTGTTCATTTTGGATTACTGAGCCATCCTCCAAACCCTATCCTAGGAAACTCAAGAGCAGGCGTATACAGGTGGCCATCTGAACAGAGAACTCATCCAGCCATGCTGCAGAACCTCAGCCCACAGTATCTGCCTGCTACCAGGCCAAGAAGCATAAAGAGGCTGGCCAGGCCTGCCTTGAACTCCCAGTGATAGGTCAGGGGGACCCGTCCCCAAAACCTCAGAGAGTACTGTCTTTTAGCTCAGACCAAAGCAGAATTACTGTTTATTTTGAAGGGACAGTTGTGCTTGGGTTTCAGGATCGAAAAGAAACCTAGGCTCTGAGACTGGCAGCCTGGGAGTGGGCACTCCAGCAGGCATCCCAAACCAAGCATGAAACTGCTCAGAGAAGCCAGCTTCGCAGAGGGTCTTCCTCCGAAGGGGGAGACCGTAGCATTGGAGTCACAGTCCTGTTTTGGGGTCCAGGGGACCCTTAGTTACCAGCACTGGATCTAGTTACCCAAATTCCCAACAGACTAGTTTTACAACTAATCCCTCTGCCAACTCCCAGGAATCCAGGAGGGTATGCCTTGGCCCCTGCCCAGACCACTCGGGCTTCTTTGACCAGAGGTCTACTCTGTCTAGCAGAAGAGAATGGCTCAGCTCTCCTTTGCTGAAGCCAGCCACTCTCACTGTTGAGTAACTGTTAAGTGCAGGATCCTCTGGGCCTGATCTCCTTGGACAGAGTCCTTTCTTTGCCTACCTACAGCCTGTTGGGATGCAGATACCTGCTCCCAACATATTGGGGGCGGGGGTGTCCCTGCCACATGTTCTTTTTTGTCCCTCCCCAGCAGTACTTGGGTTTGGTCCTGCTCCCCACCTGACCTTGGCCATTCCTATTCCTTGCCCTCTTCCTCCAGACCATGTTGCTGGCTCTGGGCGTGGTACCTCTCCCTTGGACTCTTTAACAGGCCTTGGGAGAAGTCTGTCCCCACGTTGTTCGGTATACTCATCTGAGGGACACCAAATGCAGTGGTCTTGTTTCATTGCCCATTTTTGTGATGAGAAGCACAATCCTTTCTGAAGCGGTCCATGTGGCAGGGAGGGTGGTCACTTACCTATAGGCTGTGCCCTTGGGCCAGTGTCATTCCTCCGTCCCTTCTCTTGGCTGTCCTAGGAACTATCAGCCAAAGCTACAGGGATGATCCGCCTGTTCTCGTCCTAATAAGCAGTCGCAGCCCCTCGAGCTGGAGGTGAAGTTTTGCCATCTCCCCCTTACGTTTGCATCATCTGTCATCTCGCTCTGATGCTGGTGGTGCTGCTGTCTCCTTCTCCCTCGGCAGCGGCAGCAGCAGCTTCTGCTCTGATGTCCGATCCCTGATGTATTTTCCTGAGTGTGGAAGGGGGGAGGGCAGGGAGGGGAGAAAGGGGAGGGCCAGACATTATGAGAGTGAGCAAGGACTGTGGAGCCGGCAGCAGGCAGCGTGGAGCCCAGGAGCCTCTAGACAAAGCATTCTGCTGCGGCTCCGTGAGCGCACACATCCACCGGCGGCAGCAGGACCACAGCTGCCCTGCTGGGGGATTACAAGCAGGAATGAATCAGCAGCCGGGGCCACTGGACTTCATGGGCATTCAAGAACCTGCTGCTTAGGTTCCTGGAGCAGATTTCCCCACTCAAGGGCAGGGGAGCTCCAGGAGCCCCCAGACTCGGCATTTTGGAGTGCTGCTGCAGCCTGCGTCCGGGGCCGCCCAGGTCCCTGTCCACCATCTGTTCTGCAGAGGACAGAGGAGAGGGGTGGAGGCTGCCACAGTTGGTCATCAGGGTCTTTTAGATAACCAAGCAAGTTGTCATTGTCCTGCCCTGAAGGGCAGAGTGTGCCTGGGAACGACAGAATGACTTTCACCGTGTCAAGAGTTCACTGGAGGTGATGCTTTTGTAGTTGGTTCTTCTTTTTCCTTCCTGTGCCTCTTTTTTTCCTCTTCATTTCTTTTTTCCTCCTTTTACTTGTTCTTGCCCACGAGAGCCAGAGAAGTAGGTGGGGGTTAAGGCGTTCAGCTCAGAACAGCCGAGAGCTTCCAGGAAGGGATGAACTTCTGTCCTCCCTGCACAATCCTGTCCTAACTGAGGGGCTTAGCAAATAAATGCCCTCCCTTCCCTGCTCGGCCATAGAGGAGACCATCGGGATCTGGAGACCCTGGGAAGACAGTTGTGTCTTTATCATTCAGCCAAAGAGAGAGCGGCACCGAACGTGAACAGACTTAAGCCGCCACAGCTCAGCTAACAGAAGACCACTTCCTTTTTCTCTTTCTTTTATCTGGTTGGGTTTTGTCTTCTTTAGCCAAGAACTGAATCTGCCTGCCTGCTTTCCACCTGAGCAGGCAGGCGAGTCACAGGAACGGCCACTATCAGAAGAGGAAAATGAATGCCCAGCCCCTGAGAGCCAGCCCAGCCCAGGAAGGCAGCTCTTCAGACAGCGTCCTGGCCTGGGAGACGCCCCGCTTGCCGGCCACCAGAGTCTAGTGGATGGGCCCTGGCCCCACTGGCCACGCAGCCCTGTGGAATGCGATGCTGCTGTCCCGGCAGAGCCACACCTGAGCCTGACCCCCGGGCCCCATCCCATGTACCCCACTCAGCCCCTTGCTGCCTTGAGCCTCTGAGCACATAGGGCCGGGGGTCATGGTTTGCTTATTCCGGGACTGCTGGGGGAAAACAAGTAAAAGTCTCTCTTCTCCCCCTGCCGTGTTCTGTGCTGCTTGTATTGCATGTGCTGGGTCCCCGTGAACAGCCACCGCTGCTTCCTGCCCGGAGCCCTCGCTGTGTGCCTGTGTCCCTCAGCTGCATGAAGATGTGTGCTCTCTCCTGACTGGTTCATGCTGCAAGGTCACAGAACTGGCCCCTCGCCACAGCCCGCAGGGGCTCCAGAAGTTGCATGGATGAGAGGAGCGGCAGGGCTCGTGGGCTCTTAGGAGCTCCCCTGGCCCCCTCTAGTGCCTGTGGGGACAGACTCTGCACCGCCTCAGTGTGAACGCTGATGAGGAGTTGAACTGGAGACTGTTGGGGGTTGGATTCCCCACTCAGGGCGAGGTCGTGCATGTGCCGCTGTGGCCCTGGAGCAGTTGAGACCAGGGGGTGTGAGTGGGCAGCGGCCGCCCAGGTTGGGTAGTTGTGTGCAGCAGCGGGCCACCTGTCCTTGGCCTGTCCACGGAGGAGGAGCTGCGTGCCCGCTGCTCTGGTCTCTTGTACATAGTTTGGCTGCTTTATGGTAATGACTATGATGTGGCAATGCCATCTGTCTTCCTCTGAGTGCCGCTGCTACCGCCTGAATGGTATTTCCCTTTTCAAGCGTCTGCCGATTCCTCTCTCGTCAGGTTCGCGGACGCTGGAGCAGAGCGTCGGGGAGTGGCTGGAGTCGATTGGGCTGCAGCAGTATGAGAGCAAGTTGCTTCTGAATGGCTTTGACGATGTCCGCTTCCTGGTAAGTGCCTGTGGGCCACCACGGGCCAGCGCTGCTCTGTGGAAGTGCCACCCCAGGTCCCTGGGGCCTGCTGGAGTTTAAACAGTACGTAGTCCCAGATCCAGGAAGAGTGAATGGCTCTGACGTCGACCCTGGGACGTCAGCCAGGTGCTGTGTGCTGCCTGTGCCGATGCTGACCCCTCCACCTCTGCCCCAGGTGTGTTCCATGGGGAAAGCTCGTCAGCAGGGTCCCTGACTCAGACTCTTGGAGCCACCAGGAGCTTTAGTGAACAGGACAGCCAGGTATCCTGTGGTGACTCCATATCTCATCTCAGCTGGAGACCAGGAATTTCCTTTATTTCCCAAAACTTTGCTGTGAAGTGAGTTGCCACTGAAGCAAAGGCTCCTTCCCTGCATGGCCTCATGCTCTTGGTCAGCAGGAGAGGCTGAGTTGATGTTTTGGATGGTTGGCTGCTTTTCTGAGGTGTAATTTTCACGCTTACAGACCACAGGGGTCAAAAAGAAAAACCATGGTGTCTCTACACCAGCTCCCTGTGGAGGAGGGAACCAGCTAGGACCCTGGGTTTAGGGTCCAGTGTTCCCTCTTTCATTCAAGAAGGTGACTCAGAGCAGGGAGCATCACTGTCCCTCTCCTGGAAGCCCTGCCTGGGGCATCCTTGTGGGTTGGGCAGGGGCAGCTCATGGGGCTGTGGGCTGAGCCAAAGGCTTCGGTTTACCTCAGAGCCAGCACCAGCACAGCAATGCCCACCCACAACTGCTGACCCTTGTCATTGGTGCTTGGTGGGGGGCTCGGTGCCATTCTCAGTGGTTCAGTATGCTAGCTTTGTGACTTCCCGGAATCCCTAAGCTGTATATTGTTCTCTCCTCCATTCTCCATGTGAGCGGAGTGAGGTACAGAGGTGAAATGGCTTGCGCAGGTCACACTGTCAGTAGCTGGTAGAGTGGAAACACGCATCAGACATTCTGAGCCCAGGGTTCTGCTTAACCACTGTCACATGCCTCTTTCTTCTGTGGGGGTTCAGTGGTAGGTGTGACCACTTATGTGCCAGCATCACCTTTTTGCACAGGTTATCTTGGAGGCTTGGTTCAAGGTAAACATGGCAAACCCTGTGCTGCCCCTGCTCTTCTTTGCTTCCTGGAAAGCCTGGCTCCCGAGTCAGCCCATGGGAACGTGGGCCTGGGTTGGAGCTGAGTTGCCTGCCCCTCTGAAGCAGGTCTCTTTAGCCTGGGCCTCCTGCCTGGCCTCCAGGGATGAGGGGCCATGGTGAAAGTCAGCACAGGGCCCCTTACTGCCCTCTGCTCTCTAGTGGGGCCACTCTGGGTTTCCCAGTGGCCAGATTCAGTGCCTGCCTGGGGAATTGGCCTGCTACTTATGGAGGGAGCTTGACTTGGACAGCTCTGCTCACCCAAAGTCACCTCCATCTCCACGACAAACAATAAAGTCTGTCTCACACCACTGTTCCCAAGCTGGCTTGGGCACACTCCTATAATCCCAGCAACTCAGGAGGCTAAGGTAGAAGGATCACACATTCAAGGTCAGTCTCAGCAACTGAGTGAGACCCTAAGCAATTTTTAAAAATTAAAAGGACTGGGGCTGGGGATATAGCTGTTGGTAGAGTGCTTGCCTCGCATTCACAAGGCTCTGGGTTCAATACCCAGTACCACAAACAAAAAATAAATAAAAGGGCTAAGGACGTAGTTCCATGATAAAACACCCCTTTTCAATCCCCAGTACCAAAACCAAAACAAAACCAGCTTGGGCCAGTTATTTCTCAACTTTTAAAAATCTTGAGTCTGAAAGAGCAATTTATTTTTCTTTCTATTTAAAAGTTAAACTGAGTGTTATTTCTGGTTCTTGTGACGTAACTCTGATTCACCACATTCCTTGGGAAAGGACGACAAACTGGGATGGAGGTGGGCTCAAACTGGGATGGAGGTGGGATGGAGTGAGCAGCGAGGGTGGCCCCAGTGCTGAGTGTTCAAGGGCCTTTCCTCTCTGAGCCACCCCTTCATTAGACTGCCCATCAGATGTGCAAGTGAGAATGGTCTCCTACCGCAGTGTCTCTCTCCTGTACTTGAGCATCATAGAGGAGCCCTTTTTCTGGGAAGGATAAGGTTCCCAGCTCTTGAACTGGGAACTACTTAGTAGTTCCAAGTAGTCCCAAGACTTGGAACTACCTCCCCAGCCCTGCCTGGACTCGAGACCAGAGCAGCTGGGTAGGCATTTGGGGAAGTATGGCCCTGGGCCAGATGTCCACGTAAGGTACAGAGCCTCTGCTGGAAGGACCCCCAGCATGGGAGGCCAGCAGCTCAGTCCTTCCAGGGCCCTTCTGGGGGCTTTCAATTCTGTTGGGCAGTAGCAGGTGGAGTCTGTAAAAGGAGGCAAGCTGAGTGCCTCTGGGCCGGGCATGTGACTTCAGGTACCTGGAGTGGCCTGAGTAGCCATGCAGAGCATTCTGGGTAATTGCATGTCAGCTGCCAGCTGGGTCCTAAGGCTGATTAAGTTTTGGCAACCAGAAAAAAGAGGAGATAAAAGCACAGGAAGGAGCATTTTTGTTACTGAAACATTCCCTCATTGTGTATGGTATAATTTCAATCATGTTAGCTTGGTATATCCCCATGTGGCTTGGTTTTCAGTCAGCTCCAAATGTTTCCCTGGGTTCTGAAATGCCCTAGAGATGCTTTCCCAGGTGCAAAGTAGCTCTGGTAAGCCAGGCCCAGTTGGATGAGGAGGTGCTGTGGAATTTCCCTCTGCCGGGAGAAGTGTCACACACCTGAGACACACAGCTCCCTTTCGGGTGAAGGGACTTTAATGTCATGTTGTCTGGTTATCTTCTCCATGCCTGAATTCCTTCTGGATAACCTCTGCCATGCTGTTTTTCTAGTGACCGAGGATTCACTACATTACAAAATAATAGCCCTTTCTTTCCTGCCTGGCTCTGGCTGATTTAGAGTGCTCTTTATATGGAGTCAAAATCTGTTTCCTTGTGGCCTCTGTCCCTCGGTCTCAGGTTTTCCTTTCAGGGCTGCACAGAATCCATTTAAGAACAATGAAGACCTCCGTCGTGGCCCCAGGTTGTGTCTTGTCCAGGCTCACTGCCTTACTCTGGGCTGTTCCCGCTGCGATATGCTGGTTGAGCCCAGCAGGCAGGCCTTGCAGCTTGAACTGCAGCCTTGCTTACCTGCAGGTGGGAAGGGCCTTTGATTGGAGGGGTCAGGGCAGTGCTGATGGGACGTTCACCAGTGCCAGGGAGACAGGTGTGGGAATGTGGTCCCATGTGTGCCAGCTTGCCCCCAACACTGCTCATGCACCATAGCTGCTTCTGCTTTCACCACAGAGTTTGTCCACAGGAAATGGGCTTTCCTAGGAGAAGGGAGGAAACGCATCTAGTTGGCACAAAAGGGAGGGAATCAGCAGTTGGCAGATGTGTAGCTCCCAGCATGCCAGAGCTGCTCTCAGCATCTGAAGACAGCCTGACCTCTCTTCACAGAAGCCTCAATGTGTGAATGCCAGTGGTCCTGAGGCTGGAGTGTACCTGATAATAGGGGCAGTTGTTCACCTTGTAGTGTTGAATGTAGAAATTGAGTCACAAAAGTTCCTGCCATATGATCTTAATTTTTCACAAAGAAAACCTCCATCCTGGGAGGTGCAAGGGAGGAAGCCAAAAGGTTTTTAGTGGTGATCTCAGGAGTGGCTTCATTTTTCTCTTGGGAGTGTAATAGATTTTCTCCATTTTCTATGAATGGATGTGAAATCAGAACAGCAGATACTGTAAGTGTCTTAAGGAACATTGTGGTCCAGCTGGGAAAGCAAAGCACATAAACCAATGAAAACAATAGAGCAGCCAAGTGTGAAGGGCTGGTGGAGGCGCCCAAGTGCTACAGGAGGCCTGTGCTTCCCAGGCCCCACCCCATGCGGTGTGTTAGAGTCATGGCTGGATATTGGAGGCACAGGGGGCAGAGGTCCTGCCACTAGCCCCAATTTGTCCATTCTTGAACTGGGACTTAGGAAAAGTCTAGGGAGAAGAAAGGCAGGTGGGAGGGGCCAGAGCCTGCCTGTGATAGGTATGAAAAGGCTGGCGTGAAGAGCAGGGCCCTAATGGGACAGGGGAGGTATGCTAAGCCTGATCTCAGGGCCTTGGGAGCCACAGGGAGAGGGTCCCAAGGTCTCTGAGCCCTGAGTGTGTGGAGGGGTCTCTGCCTCACCAGGCACAGACCTTGAGTCCAGGTGTACCTTAGATCTCCAGGTGTGGTTGAATAAGGGGTGGTCAATGGAGAGCCCTTGTGTGGGGGGCAGTCATGATGGGGGGTGAATACGTGAGAAAGGAGGTGAGTCTGGCAGCAGGTCCAGGACAGGTTAGAAAGATGCATTTGGCAAGGTCTTGCTTCTTAGGCCACAATCAGAGGCCTTCTGCTCTTCCCCTCCAGTTCTTCCTCCGTGGTTCAGACACATGGTGGGTAGGTGCCTGCCATATTCCTATCTGCTTCTGAGCCTTGCTCCCCATGTTGGAGAATGTTGACAGGTGAAGAGGGGTGATCCCTTATGGGACAGGGGCTGGGGCCAAAAGGTGGAAGCTGGGCCATGAGAACCTTCTTTATTAGCATCTGTGAAACTTTCTAACCAGGTCTGCAAACTCCTGAGTTGCCCTTCCTGTTCCTGATCCCCAGGCTCCCTCCTCACTCTTGAGCCCTCTAAGCCGCTTCACCTGAACTGGGGTGCCGGTGCCTATGGTTTCCTACCCTGGCCCTTGTACTCCCCCTTCACCCCTCCTCAAGTGACCTTCCTTTGCCATCTTCTGTCCCAGGCCCAAGGGTCCACTGCTGTGTGCAAAGCAGCCCTGCCTGGGCCTCCTGTTGGCTGGCCCTAACCCCAACTCTCTGCATAGCCCTGCGCGAGCCAGCTGCCAAGTTAGGACTTTCTCTGCTCAGTTGAAGTAGGGCTGACGTAGGAGGCTCTGTGGAACAAGGGCTTGGAAGTCCTCAGATAAGTGTGAGTCCTGCCTCCTAAATTCTGTGGTCAGCTAAGATCTAAACTCCTCAGGAGTCAGTGCTGCCCAGGAGTCTCAGAGTCCCCACAGCCCTCCCATAAGCATGGGGAGGGCTGCACTCTTACCTGCAGACTATGGGCATCTCACTTTGGGCCAGTGATTGTACCCTCTGGCCCTCCCTCTGCTTGCCTGGCTGTGCACAGTTATTCAGGTTGACAGCAGCTGGATTATGCAGGAGACAGCTCTGATGGCCCCAGGTACTGCCCTGGCATCCTCTGGTACCTTGTATCATACTAGAAGGTAATTGAAGAACTTTTTGAATGCTTTTTTTCATGATTGCTAACTTGACTGCTGCACTCTAAGATGGAAGTGGACTGATGACATCTTGGTGTGAGTGACAGTGGCGGTGTCTTTCCTGGCATGCCCGAATGTCTGCAACGTTCACTTATCCATTATCCATTGTAGATCACGTTGTGCATGTGCAGAAAGCAAAGCCCAGGGGATCAGGCTCTGGGGCTCATGTCTCTGTCAGAGCGATAGACCTAGCACACTAGATATCAGTTATAATTTGGGGGTACATGGGCATCCCTTAAGCCCTTATCCCTGGACTCCTGCAGTTCATGTTCCCAGATGCAGGGCTCTTAGATTTAGTCATCTGCCCAAGGTTGCTTCTCAAACAGATGATGGAGCTGGGACTAGAAGCCAGTTCTCTGGGCTCAGGGTGGTTCTCCTACCTCCTACTCTATTCCCTGTGCCTCTTCCCAGAGAGGGGCTGCCTCAGGCCTTCTGCCCAGCACATCCCTGCAAGTCCAAGCCTAGTGCTGGGGCCTGTCAGGCCAGGTGTGCATGTCACCTTCAGGCAGGTACTGGGTACACAGACCATTCTGCTCATCTGTTCTGGGCAGGGAATCTTTCTACAAAAGGCTGAGGAAGGAGCTGGCAAGGAATTGGTACCAAGTAAAGCCACTGAACTGGCTTAGGCCTGCACAGCCACCAGTGTAATCCCAGCCACCTACTCTCATGACACTGGAGGCTGGTTCACAGTTCCTTAAACTGGATTAGGAGTGCTCAAGAGAAAACTCAGTTCTACTTAGTGGCAGGGCAGGTTACTCAGTCTCCCTGTTTGTCCTTGGTTAATGGTATTGCACTTAACCACTTCCTTCGTGGGGCATAAGCTGTGCAGGGAACACACTGTTAGGTGTGGTGACAGAGAGCATCAGAGCGAAGCCAACCATTGTTGTCCATGTAAGCTGGTACCTTCTCCAACAGAGTGGGCGAGCAGCAGGCTGTTGCAGGAAACACAGTTGCCTTGTCTCTACTTTTGTCCTCAGATCCCTGAGGTAACGCTGCTGTGACTGATCTGCCACCAAGCTCTGTGTGTGTGGTACTAGGGATTGAACCCAAGGCCTTGCTCATTCTGGGCAAGTGCTTTGCCACTGAAGTACAACCCACCCCTTTTTATTTATTTTTTTGAGGATCTCTCTACATTGCATCGAACTTGAGATCCTCCTGCCTCAGCCTCCTGGGTCAAGAGGATTACAGGCATGTGCCACCACACCAGCTGGCACCAAGCCCTTTGACTTCAGGCTGCCTATTTGGAGATGAATATGGCACCTTCTGATGCCAAGTGGCAGGCAAGGGAACGACCAAACATGCAAATGTGACTGGAGGGGCCCTGGCCGAGTCCCGAGTCCTCCCTAGTGCTGCTCTCATGCAGGAGTCCTGCTTCCATCACTGCCTGTGGCTGGGTTTATGTGAAGGTCTGCTGCTGGCGGGCTTACCTGTGGCCACTAGCAGGGCCTGGGACTGCCTCCACACCATGACCTTCAGATCCCTTCCCAGGCTCCACCTGGGCTCCGGGAGCTCTCCTGGGTGGAGGGGTATGGAAGGCAGCCCTGGCCTTTCCACTGCTATGGAGCAGGGGAGCTCCAGGCCGCAGCTTTTTCCCAGACTCCCTCTGGAGATTGGGTAGAGCTGTGCCCTCCCACTCAAGGCTTTCTGGTGGTGGTTAAATGAGGTCTGCTTCCCCCACTATACCCAACTCCTGTAGCCCATTGCCCCACCCACCCCAGGCCCCACAGATGTGCAGGGTCAGGAAGAGGTCCCCCAGCTCCACCACTGGTTTATGTGGTAACTTTGGGCAAGTAACTTAGTTCCCTTGGTTTCTCGCTCTGTAAAATGGGACTTTCTCCCACCTTTTGGAGGATTGCTTGAGGTCAGTGCTAGACACTTGGCTAGTGCCAGGAACTCTGGGCCATCATTACTGTTACCCACACTTAAGCCAAGATGGTGTCAGCAGCAGCATGGTTCTTGGCCCTCACAGGCTGCCTCTGCAGCAACTTCGACCTCTCCTGCCCTTGCCCATCTTGCAGGGCCCAGCTCAGCCTAAGGCCACCTTCCAGGAAAGCCCCTGCCACCCAGCGCCAGCTCCCTCATTCCCCTTCCTCTGGATGTCCTAGAGCTCCCAGGCCCCACATCAGTAGTTGTTATGCTGTCTTGTTTAGGGAATAAGGACAAGCAGGAAAAGTTTAACGCTGAGTACAGATGCAGTTATTTCATAATAGCTATGTCCTTGGATTTCACAAACATGAATCCAAAAAATATGAAAATTGCTGGTTGCAGTTGTGCCCACCTATAATCCCAGCAACTTGGGAGGCTAAGGCAGGAGGATCACAAGTTTGAGACCAGCTTCATCAACTTAGTGAGACCCTGTCTCAAATTAAAAGAAAAAAAAAAAGGAGCAGAGCTAGGGATGTAGCTCAGTGGTTAAGTGCCCTTAGGCTCAATCCCCAATTCCAAAAGAAAGAAAATGGGGGAGGTAAAAAGAGCATAACTAAAAATCAACAGTACATAAGACAGATTATAGGTCAGGCATAGTGGCATATGCCTATAATCCCAGCAATTTGGGATACTGAGGCAGGAGGATCTCAAGTTCAAGACCAGCCTCGGCATCTTAAGGAAACCCTCAGCAATTTATTGAGACCCTGTTTCAAAGTAAAAAAGGAGTGGGGATGTAGCTCAGTGGTAAAGGGCCCCTAGGTTCCATTCCTAGTACAAAAATTAAAAAATAAAAATACAGTACTCAGTTATGTACATAGTATTTACATTGTGTTAGGTATTATAAGTAATCTAGAGATGATATGAGGTGTTGGTGAGGGCATGCACAAGTGATATGCACATGCTACACCATTTTATATAAAGGACTTATGCATCCTTGGATCTGGGTCCTGGAACCTGTGGTTATGGAGGGAGATTGCCTTTGATCTGTAGTATGTTGGATCAGCAGATGTGGAACCTGCAGGTGTGGAGGGCAGATTGTATGGAGGTGACCATGCTGAAGCACCTGCTTCCAGGGCACTGGCCACCTCCTCTGGGGACACATCAACACAGTCACATTGCACCAGGGTGTGTTCCAGCGTAGGTTTGTCCAAGGTGCTGTGGGTGGAAACAGCCCTGCCTGCCTCAGGGATCCAGGGCAGCCTCAAATACAAGGACATCTGATCTGGGTATGTCAAGATGGTGGGCATCTGCTTTCCTTCTAGCAGGTCCTCTGGACACAGCACCCTGATACATCCAAACCACAGAGTTGACAGGGGACACATGTCCAAATGAAGGAGAAAGGCTCTGCCAGACAGGGTTAGGTGCTTCAGTGCTCATAGCCGCTCCCCAGTCCCCCAAGCCCTGTGCCCCAGCAGAGCTGATCTCCCTGTGTAGGGAGCTTGTGATGGCCGAAGCAGCTCCTGTGTGCTTTCTCTCTGTGCATTTCTTTCAGTGATCTATGTTGCTGCTGAATCCATAGGAGGGACCTGGTGGGGCTGATAGAGGTGAATGGGGACCAGTGAGACATTCCTGCCATTGATTAGAGGCAGAACTGGCCAAAATCAATGGTATAGTAGCAGCTAGGTCCCTGGAACTCTGACCCTCTTTGTAGGGAGAGGATACTCAATTGCTGACAAACCAAGATGGGCCTGAGGTTTCCCTATGCTCTGCCGGGCAGTGGCCTTGGTAATTAGCCGGAATCCTCTGTCCACTTGCCCTCTTCACCATCTCAGCATCTTCAGGCACCTGTTGGCCTTGCCCTTCTGATGGTTCTCAGGCAAGGTCTGAGGGTTAAATGTGCTAGTCTCGGACTTAACAGATTGCACACCTTTTGAGGTCTAGATTCCCAGCTGGCAGGAATGGAGAGCCCAGATCACTTGACATTTGCTGGTGATCTGATCACGTGGTGCCCAGGGTCCACTAAGTGTCCCACCCTGAAAATGTCTTCATCTAGGAGAGGGTGAAACTTCCAAGCAACAAAGTCAAATGAAGTCATGCTTGTGGGCGGCTTCTGTGTCCTTCCCTGCCCCATGCCACTCTGCAGTGGTGGGTGGGCAGAGCCCAGTGCCATGGCAGGAGTCAGATGTGGATGGGGCTCCTGGAGGTCAGCAGTCCTGGGCTTTTCTTTCAGTTTTCCTAACAGTTGTCCTCCTCCAGCTCCCCTGCTCAGACCAGGGAGGCACTCGCAGCCCTGTCACTCACACAAAGTTCACATGTGACCTCACTTTGCTTCTGTTCTCATCTGGGCTCTGTGAGCTGAATGCAGGGGCAGCTTCTCCATCACTCCATGGGATAACTTCCCCTTGGCATAGCTCCTTGGCCTGGCCCCTCAGCAGCCATCCCTCCCTGTTACCCCCTGCCCTGCAGCCTCCCAGGGAACTCCCAGGGTTGGGCTTCCAGCGTTGGGCTTCTCTGTGCACTGCGCGCTCCTGCCCTCTGCAGCCTGCCCTTCAGCCCGGAGGTTCCTTGAGGTCAGGGTCCCTTTCACCCCGCACCCTTTCTGCCCTCTAGTGTCTCCACTCCTGGACTGTGCTACTGTGATATAAGAAAAAGTATGTATTGGGGTCTTCCTGCCTGTTCCTGGCACAGAGATTGAAAATGCTGGGAATCTCCCTTTGTATGCTAATAAGGTGCCTGGTGGCTGGGCCTTGGAGAGCCTCCGCAGGGGGGCTGGCCTCCTGGGGAGCCACCAAGCCATTATAAGGTCAGAACCTCAGCCCCACCCCACCCACAACCTCCTGGCCAAGGAGAGGGACTGAGGTTGAGTGGAACACCAGCGGCCAGCCATGCCTACATAATGAAGCCTCCATACACACACAGGTAGGCTTCCTTGTGAGCTGGTGGCCATGAGGAGGTGCAGGAGGGTGATGTACATGAGAGGCATGGAAGCTCCTGTGCGTCCCTGTACCTGCCCTGGGCACCTCCTCCATCTGGCCAGTCTGAGCTTCGTCCTTTATAATGAATGAGTAGGTGTAAGGAGAGAGCATCCCTGCGCTCCGTGAGCCATTCTAGCCAATGCCTGGGCACAGGAGGGGTTGTGGACCTTCAGGTTTAGAGCCTGGGTCAGATGCACAGGTGACTCTGGACTGAGATTGGCATCTGAAGTGGGGATAGTCCTGTGCCACTGAGTGTCAACCTGTGGGGTCTGAACCCTCTCCAGGTGGACATGTAGAACTGAGTAAAGCTGTAGGCCACCCTGTTGGTGTCCACAGGGAGTTGGATTGTTGTCTGGGGTCAGAGGGCAGCTGGAAGAGTGGGAGGCGTAGCAGGAAAAGCATGTGGCTTTTCCGAGCCAGCCCTCTTGCGTTTCACCTGTCCGCACAGGATCCTCAGAGACCGTGCTACAGGTCTCCCACACTGATGGCTGCTGTTCAGTCTCTTTCTTTCCTTTTCTTTTTGTCTTTTTAAGTCAGTGGTGTCCCCTCCCACCAGCTTTCCCCAGTTCTTGGACACATGTATCAAGTGTGGACAGTCAGCCAGGCCTTGCTCAAGCACACAGGCCTCTGCCCCAGGACACGTCCCTGGTGCCTGCCCTGTGCCCTAGCCTGTTACACACACAGGAATTTTGAGCAGACTGAGGAACAGTCAGGGAGCTGAAGTCCTGGGCCAGCCCCTCCTCCAGGCCTGGAATAACCTTTTGACCCTCAGCGAAGAACTTAAATCCTTTGGCTGAAAGGGGTCTAAATAAGTCACACTCCCAGACATTGTCCTTCAAAAGGGTATTTGTTGAATGAAGACCTTACTTGCAGTCAAGCAAAATATTAGCAAGGAGATGCCCTTCAAGATGTAAAAGGACATTTTCTAAGCCATGTAGTGAAGAAGGCTCTGAAGGGCCAGAGGACACAGGGCAGAAAGTCTGTGGGTGCTGTGGGAGCCCCTTTCCCTGGGCCTTGGCCAGTCTCTCCCACTTCTCCTGAGCTCCGTGCCTTCCTCAGGGGCCTCAGCCCTGCTCTGTGCCAGGGAGCCACTGTCCAAGCCAAGCTCTTGAAAGCAGGCTACAACCAATAGCACAGGCTTGGGAGTCAGGCTGCTGCCTAGCCTGCCTCCTGGTCTCCATCTGTAGAGTGGGCACAGCAGGACACAGACCCAGTGGCTGTGGGGACCGAGTGAGTCAGGACAAGGAAAAACTGTAGCCCAGAGTGCACCTCTGTGACTGGGGGCCTGCTGCCCCTGTCCTCAAGGTCTGGACTTAGACCAGGCCAGCCGTGGACTCCATGCTGCGCAGGCCAGGCCCAAGACCAGGCATGTTTCAGATTCCACTTAGAGTAAGGAACTTTTTAAAAAGTTAAGCAGAGCTGGGCATGGTGATAAATGCCTATAATCCTAGTATCTCAGGAGGCTGAAGCAGGAGGATCATGAATTCAAAGCCAGCCTCAGCAACTTAGCAAGACCTTGTCTCTAAATAAAATATAGGAAAAGGGCTGGAGATGTGGCTCAGTGGTTAAATGCCCCTGGGTTCAATCCCTGGTACCCCCCCGGCCCCACCAAAAAAAAAAAAATAGAAGACACTAAACAGATCCCTGTTAACTGAAATGCTTAGGCCACTTTATTAGGTGCACTTTATTAGCACCTTCAGTAGAGACTCGGGTGTAGAACGCAGGGTGTGGGCAGTGCTGCATAAATGCTTAATAAACAATGGGCGAGGAGGAGGCCCGCCTCAGCTACAGATGAGATCTGCTTCTGATAAGCAGGGCTCCTGTTGCAGCTGCAGTGATGGGCCTTTTCTCCATTGTGTTGCTGGCTGCTGACCGCAGGGGAACCTAGCTGACGTCATCAAAGGACACACACATCCTTCAGAATTGTAAATACACAGACCAGGCTCGGTGGTACTTGCCTATAATCCCAGCTACTCAGGAGACTGAGGCAGGAAGATCTCAAGGTCAAGGCCAGCCTCAGCAACTTAGTGAATCCCTGGCTCAAAATAAAAAAATTTAAAAGGGCTGGAGATGCAGCTCAGGGGCAGAACACCCTGAATTCAATCCCTAGTATGACACACCTACAAACAGCTTTTCAAGTATATCCTTCTTGAAACTCAGTCCAGAAATGATGCCCATTGGGGGCTATTTATGCCGTGCTGTCTGCCACAGAATTTGGAACCAAACATTCTCCTACAGGAAGTTGGTTAGATAAATTCTTCCCTAATCCAGAGGATCCCACAACCTGGGAAAGAGGCAGGCGTACATGCTGATGGTCTGCAGTCCCCTGGGACGTGAGCAGTGAGTGGTGAGGAAAGGCATCAGATAGTGAGTCGTTTTACTTCTGTGTGGAGGTGAACCATGCTGGTCCGCTGCACACATCCCGAGGGGCTGGGGCAGCCACACCTGTGGCTTTCCTGTCATTGGCCACACTGTGTATTTTGAAATGTGATTGAAAACGCCTCTCATGACTCACATCATAATGAAAGAGCCTCACAGGGGCGAGGAGCGTGGAGCAGAGTCCGGCTGCTTGGTTCACATCTAAGCTCCACCACCAGATGTGTGAGCTCACGAAATTTCTGACCTGTGGTGCCTCAGCTTTATCATGTATAAAATGGCTGAAAAGACCCTTACACAGGGCCGTGAGGGTGAGGTGGGATGATCCATGTGAAAGCTCTCAGTCCCTGTCACTTGTCCCTGTCACAGCACCAGCCATGCTCCAGCACCCTCCCCACCGCTCAGCATACTGCCTGCCTTTCCACCTCAGCCTGTGTGGGCAGGGCCGGGCAAGGGGAGTGACAACCGCCAGATCCGGCTCAGCCCTCCACTTCTCCCCCTGACAGGGAGACTTTTTCCAAGTCTCCCCATTTGACTCCACTCCTCAAGGTGAGCCTGGCTCCTCTAGTACCTACTTCTGTCACCAGTTGCCCACCTGAGGTGCTTGTTGCAGCCTTGGAATTACAAAATCACATCTGTGAGGAACCTTGGCACTGGTCCACAAGTTCTTCACTTGGGATTGGAACCTGCTTTAGTTCCCAGAAAGATGCTCATGTACATCCAGGGAGCCAGGCATCCTGCTCGCCCCATGTGTCCTGGCCCAGGTCCACACCTCACCTCATGCCTGTCCCAGGAGTGGGCAGTCTGGCAGATTTGTCTGTAGTGTGCCCACCCTCCTGTTGGGGGCCCCAGGCCCACACCTTCTTGGTGCTTGTAATGAAGGAGAATTGACTGGAGGGGCCCTAACATCCTCCTTTCTGCTCTCAGGGGTCTAACGTGATGGAAGAGCAGGACCTGCGGGAAATTGGTATCAGCGACCCACAGCACCGGCGGAAGCTGCTCCAGGCTGCACGCTCCCTGCCCAAGGTGATCACCAATACCACTGTAGCCCTGACCTTGCCAGGGCCAGCTCCATCTCCCTGTGCCTCCTAGACTGAAAACAGGGAAGGAGCTTAACTCTGGTGCATGCAGATCTCAGTAGGGTGTCTGCCCCTCATCATGGGAGCCCCAGCAGGGCACAAGGTCCCATTCCCTTCCTCACTTAGTCCTAGAGAGGGAGTCAGTAGACTCTAGGGCATTAGGCACCCTTTTGGGGCTGATGAGGGAGGTTCCAGGGATCCTCCTGGCTCAGGAGCCAGGTGCCACAGGCTTGGCCTCTCACCAGAGACCCCTTTGGGTTCTCTCCTCACTTGCTAAGTGTCAGACCAGCCCATTCTGACCCCTGGCATCAGGCCCTCCCCAGGGAAGACCCGGTAGGAGCAGGCAGGAAAGGAGGCAGCTTTCCGAGGAGCTGGTAGGCTGAGCCTCAGCCTCTTGACTGTGCTGGCATGGAGTCCAGTCCTTTCCATTGGCCCAGCACTCGGGAAGCACCCACT
The DNA here is from genome assembly GCA_020662805.1 of Glaucomys volans. NCBI lineage: Eukaryota > Metazoa > Chordata > Mammalia > Rodentia > Sciuridae > Glaucomys > Glaucomys volans. The sequence goes on along the minus strand of JAJEJO010053285.1, from coordinate 94,014 downwards.
TCCCCAGCACACTCCACCCTCATCCCTGCAGGCCTGCGGGGTGGAGGTGCTCTGCAGACCCTCTCTTCTGTGTAGCCTCAGCTGCTAGCCATCTGCCCAGACCTGGGGGTGCTCCAGTGGCTTCCACCTCCCAGGACTGTGCCAAGGACAGACTTGGGGGCATTGAGGCTCAGGCCTGTAGGGACCCTCGTGACCTGGGTGGGTCCCCATCCTGTGGGTGGGTCTAAGGTGTGGGTCCCCCTTCTTTGCCCTGCAGGTAAAAGCCCTGGGCTATGATGGAAACAGTCCCCCATCTGTGCCCTCCTGGCTGGACTCCCTGGGGCTGCAGGACTACGTCCACTCCTTCCTCTCCAGTGGCTACAGCTCCATTGACACTGTGAAGAACCTCTGGGAGCTGGAGCTTGTCAACGTGAGTACGGCTTCAGCTTGGCCTGCGTCGCCCCTCCTGAAGTGCAGCTTCCCTCAGTGAAGGAAAGGAGGTCCCTAGCAGAAAGCCTGGGGCTGGAGGGGACTAGGGCCTGTCAGTCACTGACCTGTCCTGCCTTCCTCCTCGCTGCCCAGGTCCTGAAGGTCCACCTACTGGGCCACCGCAAGCGCATCATTGCCTCCCTCGCAGAGAGGCCCTACGAGGAGCCGCCACAGAAGCCCCCAAGGTTTTCCCAGCTGAGGGTGAGCTGTGGGGAGGGAAAGGGCACATGTGTGTGCTTGCTCTTGGCATTTGATGAATGCCAAGTCTTCTTTGGAGACTGTGTGACCTCTGCCATACAGGAGACAAAAAACCCTGCCCTCCCTCACAGAAATCAAGAAGAGCTCAGGAGAAAGAGGTTTTTGCCTGGTTATTTATAAATTATATGCTACCATTTGTAATCCAAAATGCTTGAGATGGCGTATAATAAAGAACCCAGTTTAAATATATTTAAAAAAAATAATAAAGTTAATAGATCCCAGGCTCAGCTGGGCCTTGTCTGACCATTGAGCTCAGCTGTGTACCTGGTGTAGACCAGGTAGACAGGGTGGGGCAGGGAAGCTGGAGGAGCCTCCTTCCAGCCCTCTGACCCGAGCCAGACAAAGTTGGGGATTCCCAGCCAGGATGTGCAGCTTCCTGCGCTCCCTCCCAAGTCTTCAGATTGAGAATTCCTGAAGGGTTAGTAAAAGGATCTGTGTTTTTCTCTTCCTTATTTTATTTTATTTTATTTTATTTTAATTTAATTTTATTTATTTATTTATTTATTTATTTATTTATTTGATACTGGGGATTGAACTTAGGAGCACTTAACCACTGAGCCACATCCCTAGCCCTTTCCTATATTTTATTTAGAGACAGGGTCTCACTGAGTTGCTTAGGGCCTTCCTAAGTTGCTAAGGCTGGCTTTGAACTCACAATCCTCCTGCCTCAGCCTCCCCAGCGGCTGGGATTACAGGCAGCAGCCATGGCACCCTGCAGGAGTGTTTTCAAAATTGTTTTTTAAAGTCTCACAGATGATGATTGCTCAAACCAGGTGATCCTTGACCTCAGAAATATGCTAGACTCCGTTCGGGGTGCATTTCCCCAAACCTGCAGGCTGGAACATGTGGCTGATGGCAGGTGACATAGCAGCCCTGTCCTGACCAGACCCTGCACTGGGTTCTACCTGATCCACATCCCATTCAGCTCTGCAGAGCTTCAGAAAGCAGGCTGTTTCCTTCTGCCCTTAGACAAGAGGAGGCTAAAACCCGGCCCCCAAACACCCAGCTGACTTTGCCATCTGGGAGCGGGGAGGCCAGCCATGGGGCCCTCCTCAGTTGAGTGTTGTCTCAAGGAAGGATTTTACACTTAGTCATACAACCCAGAGAGACCTTCGATGATTGTAAGGGATGATTTTTCTTTGGAAGATCTAGCAGTGGCTCCCCAGCCCCAGCCAGGGAACACTCTTGAACTATGTATAAGTGGTCCCGGTGGCCTTTTCTCATAGGACTGGGTTGCCAGCTTTCTGGGCTCCAGGGAGAATTTGACTCCAGGAGGCCAGGCCACCCACTTCCCCACTGGCTTCTGGCCTAATGGGTCGTTTGTCTGATGGCTCTTTGCTGTTGGCTCTTAGATGCCTGCTTCTCCTGTCCCACTGATCTGCTCATGCCCAGTCCCAGTCAGCCCAGGACCAGCTGACATCTCCAGCTGCCACTGGGCTAGGCTGATGCCTTGTCAGCATCGCCTGGTTTCTCCCCTTACAGTGCCAAGACTTGATCTCCCAGACCTCGTCCCCACTGAGCCAGAATGATTCCTGCACTGGGCGGTCAGCAGACCTGCTGCTGCCTTCTGGGGACACAGGCAGGAGACGGCATGACAGTCTTCAGGACCCTGCGGCACCCTCTCGAGCAGAGCGTTTCAGAATCCAGGTGGGCAGAAGGGACTGCAGCCAGGTCCCCTGGGTAGGGAAGGGCCTCCAGGAGCCACCTGCTGCCCTGTGGTTGAGCACTGTGGAACTGGCATGGGTCATGAGTGACCCCAGCCTGCTCCCCTCACTCTCCACGCAGCTCCCTGGGTAAGGCCCATCCCCCAGACTTCCCAGAGCCGGACTGCAATGCATGCGCTGGGGCTGCCTCTGACCACACACCTTGGTGTCCTCCTCACAAGCTCAGCTCTGCTGGCTCCTTCATGACCATAGCCTCCCACAGTCAAGCCCAGCATGTTTTCACAAAGCACTTGTCCCCTCCACTCTCACCCTGATGTTCCCCAGCACCATTGTGCCTGAGCCCCAACTCCACATCCACATCCCACCTGCCCAGCAGAACTGCAGCCTCATGCAGGCTGCAGGGAGCCTCCAGCCACTGCCCAGGGTTGGTGCCCTCTTGTGCTGAGAGCTCTCTCCTCAGGGCTCCCAGATTTACTCAGGACTCGCCTGTCCCAGCTCCAGCCTTGCTCAAACCTCTAGCATTGTCCCTTGTCTGTCCCTTGGCCTGTCCAACACCATATTGGCACATGTCCCTCTACCCCCCAGGGTGAACTCTACCCTCCACTCCCCCCTCCCACTGCAGCCCCCACCCCCGGGGTTTTCCACACCTTTCCACAGCCAAACCACCCACATTTGTTTCATTCCATGTTTTTTTCTTGGTTCATTGTAGCTGCAGGTATTGATGGGAACTGTTGTTCCATATTTGCACTTGCACACAAGGTGACTGTATAATTCAGCCAGTGTCACTCCCCAGCATCCCCTCCCACCCTTTGGTCTCTTTGCTCCACTGATTTCCCTTTGATTTTCATGAGCTCCCCACCTACCCCACCCCAACCTTTCTTTTTCCTTGCACCTCTCTAATTTTCACATGAGAGAAAACATATGACCTTTGACCTTCTGAGTTTGGCTTATTTCTCTTAACATGGTAGTCCCTAGTTCCATCCATTTCCTGTAAATGACATCATTTCATTTTTCTTTATGGCTGAATAAAATTCTATTGTGTATACAGATGACATTTTCTTTATCCATTCATCTGCTGATGGACACCTAGGCAGGTTCCCAGTTTGACAGCCATGAGTTTTGGTCGCTCTAGGATACTTGTCATCCCTCAGGTTCAGTTGCTCTGTATGGAGACTCTGCATGTCCTGGAGTGGAAGTCTTAAATGTTTCCTGAATCTTCCTTCCCCTGGGCCCTAGTTATGTGCCCTATCACCTATTGCCTGGACTAAAGGACCCTCTCCCAATCCCTAGCTGCTGCCAGAAGGATCCATTTAAATGTGTCCTAACCCTGGTGCTTCACCACCCCCCACCCTGCCCAGGACTGAGTCCACAACCCTTGACCGGGATGTGAGGCCTTCGGGCACCTGGCTGTGCTGTGGCCACCTCTGTCCTCTGTGCTGAACGGTGCCCACAGCTAATGCTTCCCCACACTCACTCTGCTGTGTGGTCCCTCCTTGTCTTCAAGACTCATGAGACGCTGTAGACCCCTCCTGACAGCCCTGCTCCTAGCTGGCTTGGGTCCCTGCTGCTCTGCCTGTGCTTGGAATCAATAGTGGCCCCACTCTGCCACAGTGCTTCTGAGTTGCTTGTCTGCCTCCCCCCCTCTGCTCTGACCCCTGACCTCATTGAAGTCACCAGCTTCCTCACTGATGTGGAGCCAAATGGCCCCCTGGGCTCCCCTGGAATAGGCGAGTAGCTGTCTGACCATCCAACTGCATGTGTTCTGCAGGAGGAGCATCGCGAGGCCAAGCTCACCCTGCGGCCACCCAGTCTGGCCGCCCCCTATGCCCCCGTGCAGAGCTGGCAACACCAGCCAGAGAAGCTCATCTTTGAGTCCTGCGGTTATGAGGCCAACGTGAGTTGCTCTCGCCTTCCCAGGTGGCCAGCCTCCCTGCCCACTGCCCCTTCCCACAGGCCGTCTGATGCACTGCAGTGCTAGGCCAGGGTCCATGCTCTGCCAGCAGCCAAGGGGAGAGCAGGGGCCTTCCTAGCTGGGGCAGGAAAAGAGTGTTGTGTTGGGATAGGTGACCACTGTATTGGGGATGTCCCAGATTGCTGGGTCACCTCCGTGGATACGAACGTTCTTTGTTAAGCCCAGTGGCTGCTTGTTCCACAGTATCTGGGCTCCATGCTCATCAAAGATCTGCGTGGGACAGAATCCACGCAGGATGCCTGTGCCAAGATGCGGGTAGGTTATCTGTGGGATGGGGCATTGGTGTTGCCTAGGACAGAAGCAGCAAACTGGAGTGCCAGCTGCAGCTGCCCAGGTCCTGGCACACTGCAGTGATGGGAGGGAGCTGGTCTGTGGATTCAAGGGGAGGGGCATTCTCAGGACCACCCTCATTTCCCATAGAAATCCACGGAGCACATGAAGAAGGTCCCCACCATCATCCTGTCCATCACCTACAAAGGCGTCAAGTTCATCGATGCTTCCAACAAGGTGTGCTTCTCAGGAGGACCATTGCAGGGTGGGGCCATCTCCCCTTCAGAGCTGTGGGGCTCTGGGACAGGCAACCTGGTGCCCTTTATCATCCCTCTCTGCCCTCTTCTTACCTCCCCAGATTCTTTTTTCTCATCTGCTCCGTGTCCTTGACCCTGGGTCCTACTACCCCCATCCCCACTATAGAGGCAGCTGCTGATCTCTTCTCAACACTGTCTCTCAGCCTCCCTGCTCATGGGCCTTCAGTGGTGTGACTCCCTCAGGGAGCAGAGAATTCCCCCATGCCCCACTGCTTGGGATCCCACCCTCCTGAGACCCTTCCCACCACCCCCTACTCTGGAAGGTAGCAGGGACTGGGAGAGCTCCTGGTTGGCTGTAAAGGCTTCACTGCCTTAGCTGCCATGGTCAAGGATGGAGACCCCAAACTTAAACCAGATAGTTAGGTGCTGCCCCTCACTTCCACTTTGGGGGAAAAAAGAAGTGGTGTTTGGCTAATGTCTAGGCTGGGATGAAGAATGGTAGCTGGAGTGGGTGGTGCCAGAAGCATGCCCTGAAGGAGCCTGGAAATTCCAGAACACTGCTTTCCCCAGCAGAACGTCATCGCAGAGCATGAGATCCGCAACATTTCCTGTGCAGCCCAGGACCCAGAGGACCTCTGTACCTTTGCCTATATCACCAAGGACCTGCAGACCAGCCACCACTATTGCCACGTGTTCAGCACAGTAGATGTGGTGAGCGAGCGGCCACCTGAGGCCCAAGAAGGCAGTAGGGATTGTGAGCCCAGGAGGGGCTGCTGTCTTGGCCCCTGTTGACACCTGGCAAAATGTTTAATTCATGAATGAAGCCCCCCAGCATCCATTCCTGTCCCTTTCACATAGTGAGGAGACTGAGTCACAGGGGGAATGAGTGACAGGGGCTAGTGACAGAGGTTTTCCTTCTCTTAGCTGAGTGTTTCTTGGTCAGGCAAGGCCTTTGTTCCCCTGACTTTCTATTTGTGAACCCACTGCCCCAACTCCCCAAACCTTCAGGGCAGGCTCCCTACAGTGCTCTCTGCCTTGCCCTTGGGCAGCAGTGCCCTCTTGGCAGCAGGCTTCTCTCAGGAAGGCCTCTGGCACTGCAGCGGGCGGCCGAGTTCCTGCACAGTGCCCTGAGATAAGGCCTGGAGGGACCCTAGGCCATCTCCTCATCCCAGCAGGGATGTTAGGTCCCTGTCACCCTCAGGAAAAGTAGCTATTTCCAGAATCTCTGAGGTTCCTGAATTCAGACCTCTCTGGGTAGTCCCTGTCCCTGGGACCTTACCCTGCTCACTCTCTGCTTGCTCTGAGTCAGTGGAGTCCAGCTGCCTGGGTTCTGAAATCAGGCACCCAGCTATGCCACTGTGGCTGTGTGATCTTGGAAATATAACCTCACCTGTTCCCTCCTCTGTACGAGGGGAATTCTAACCAGCCTCACGGGGCTGCCTGAAGCTTGAATGAGGCGTCCACATGGTAAACAGCTGAGGGCTGTTTACCGGTAGCTCACAGTCGCCACCTACAGTGGACTCTGCTGTAATGCAGCCCTCGCGCTCCTGCCAGTACCGTGCTTTGTAAAATCAGTCAGGACACCGGCGTTGGCCAGTCCCAGTGGCACACGCCTGTAACCCCAGATTAGGAGGCTGAGGCAGGAGGATCACACAAGTTCAAGGTGAGCTTCAGAAATACAGTGAGACTGTCTCAAAATACAATTTAAAAGTGCTGGGTGTAGCCCAGTGGTAGAGCCCTTGCCTAGTGTGCATGAAGCCCTGGCTTCCATCTCTAGCACCACCACCACCAACAACAACAAAAGATCTTAGGGTTTATGGGCAAATAGAGTTGAGGCATAATACTAGCAAATTTTGTCACAGCTGTGGTTAAACTTAAAAATTGGAACAAAATCACTAGCACTATTTTATTCATGTTAGATCATTAAGAAATACCTTTAATACTAGAATCACCATAGCTCTACCTTGAAAAAGACCTGAACTTGGCCTGCATGAAGTGCACTCCTAGCCAAGTTTGCAAGTTTGAGGGCAGCCTGGGCCCTGTCTCAAAAAATGAAAAGGGCTGAGGATGTGGCTCAGGGGTAGAGCTCCCCTGGGTTCAATCTCCAGCACCATAATAAAGAATCACATTTCTTCCCAGGCCCACTGCCTTGTGGGAAGAGAGCAAAAGTGAGGGAGAGAGGAGAGAAAGGGCAGAGGCAGGGAGGAGTCACACAGCTGGCCAGGAGGTGGGGCGGGCTGCACAGCCTGGGGGCACTCGCAGTAGGTGCTTTCTGAGGCGGAGGCTTCCCGGTGCCCATGGGTGCAGGCGCTGTTGCGTGTTCTCATGTGACTCGGTTCAGCAAGCTGCAGTTTTTATGTGTACCTAGTGTTTCAGACAAAATCATACCCACGGAAACAATAGAATTTTTTTCAATGTTGGTACTGGGGATTAAACCCAGGAGTGTTTTATCACTGAACTACATCGCTAGTCCCTTTTTATTTTGAGACAGGGTCTTACTAAGTTGCTGAGGCTGACCTCAAACTTGGATCCTCCTGCCTCAGCCTCCTGAGTCACAGATAGGTGATACTCAGCAACAAAATGTGTTTTGTTCAAATTGCTCCCTAATGTGCCACTTGCATTGAAACAAATTTGTTTTCAAAACAAATGTTCCCTGTTCCCTGTGAGGGTGGGGAAGGTGTCAGAAGGAAGGCAGGAAGTGGCTCCTGAATCCAAGCACTCACATGGGATCTGCTTCCTCCTAGAACCTGACCTACGAGATCATCCTGACGCTGGGGCAGGCATTCGAGGTGGCCTATCAGCTGGCCCTGCAGGCCCAGAAGTCCAGGTCGCTGGGGGCCTCTGCTGTCGAGATGATTGAAACAAAATCTTCCAAACCGGTGCCTAAGCCTCGGGTGGGCACGAGGAAGTCCGCAGTACGTGGGCCCAGTCGTAAGACTCCAGCTTCCTGGCCCAGGGTTGCAGGCTTGGGTGGGCTGGGTGCTTGGCTGGGCTCTCAGTCCTCCCGAGAGGCAGCCCTCTGGCTCCCACTCAGGCCCCTTCCCTGCCCCAGGGCCACCTGCCTGGGGGTCTCTGCCTCCCTCCCTTGCCAGGACAGGCCACCATGGGGCTGCTGAGAGCGGGGCCTGCGGGAGCCCGCAGTGACGTGGTCCCTGTGTCTGTGTCTGCTTTGCTCTGCGCCCCAGGTGCCGCTGACCCCTGACAGTCGCTGTTGTTACTGTCACTCCTGCACCACCCACCGCCCTTCCTACCTGCCGCTGCCGCCTGTTAGTCCTGGAGTCAAGGTCTTTACGCCTCCTGCTGTCTTGTGTGTCAGTCTCCCTCAAGTGACCGTGAGCTTTCTCAGACTCTGGTAGCCTCTTCCTCTACCTGCGTTGACATTCTCTTCATTCCTGAGACACCCTCTGCCCTCCTTGTGTGTGCTTTAGCTGTTTCTCTGTCGTGTCCCCTCTACGAGGTCTGGGACAACTGCTGTGGTCTTCCTCAGCCTGAGCTCTCCAGCCCCACTAGAGGGACCCAGGGTTGGGGTTTCTACCCCACATGGGATGGGTCTGGGGCTTAGAGCAGGAGGCTCAAGTAGGTTTGGTTCCTTTACCCACACAGCCCTAAGAAATCCCTAGGAGAGGCAGTTGTCTCTGAAGGTAGCTGTCCCCAAGGTGCTCCAGGGAGGCTGACACTTCTCCCTTGCCCCCTCCCAGGGGCCTGCTCTTTGGCTCCAGCACAGCCCAGGGGAATGGGCACATGGGGCCCTGCTGGCCTCCTGGCCCCAGGACAGCCTGTTCTGACTCTTCATCCATTCCCTTGTTTGGCAGCTGGAACCACCCGACACTGACCAAGAGGCCCAGTCCCACGCCAGTGTCTCCTGGATTGTGGACCCAAAGCCAGACTCTAAGCGGAGCCTCAGCACCAAGTATGAGACCACTATCTTCTAAACAGCCCACCCTGTCTCCACTAGTCTCACTGTGCCTTTGCCGTCCGATCTTTCTGCTGTCTCAACTCTCTCCTTCCAGCTGCCACCGCCACGGCCCCACCTTCGCGGGGACCTGCCCTCCTCCTGGGCAGCAGCTCTAGATGCCACACTCACAGCTCTGTACCTAACACCACCGAACACTGTGAATCCTCCCCTTGGGCTGAGGACAGCTGGGGGGGCGAGTTGCCTTTGAGGTGGGCACGAGAAGGCTAGGGGCTCTGCTGTGACCAGGAGCCCTGCAGGGGGCACTGCAAAGCTGAGGGGACGGGCTTTGGGCAGACCCTCGTGGGCACTCTGGTGGCTCCGTGGAGCTGGCTCTCCTCTCCTGTCTTCCGTCTTGAGCCACAGCTGGATGCCAAGAGCTAACTGTTTTCACCTTTCCTGACACAACCAACCACTGTGACCACCTGGTGCCAGAATCCCAGCTCACAGCTGGCCTGCAGCGCTGGCTTTGTTCTTGTGGTCAGGCCCCTGTGAGGCCCTGAGCTCAGTGACATGGCCTGACCAGGGACAAACTGCTTTCCGTGAAGGTCCAAGGTATGGGCCAGGCCCTTGGGCACACGCCAGCTCCAGGGAGCAGGGCTGTGAGCATCTGAGCACCCACAGGCTGGCGTCCCCAGGCTCCTTGGTCCTGGTGGGCCCTCCATGCCAAGGAATAAGCAGCATGTGTGTGGCTGTCCCGTCACATCTCACCACTGAGAATAGGTGTAGGGTCCCCGGCCTGGCCCAGCTCACCGAGGAGGAAGTCCTTTCTGTAGGATCCAGCTCGAGGGGGACTGTGTCCCACACACGCACCGTCTTCCCCCTCAGAGTAGCTGCCTGAGCACAGGGCCTGGCCAAGCACCTCTCATTGTCTCTGGGAGCTTTGACACGTCTCCACGGTGTGGGGTCCTGAGAGAGCCATCATCCAGTCCCTGACCCGCCTTTCCCAACTCGGCTCCTCTGGGAGGGGGTCTGGCAGGCTCCTCAGCAGCAGGCACAGCAGAGCATGTCCTGGAGGAAGGCTGGCACTCCCCACTGTGGCGGCCATGGTTCAAGGGCAAAAGACAGGAAAGAAGTGATTTCATAGGAGCGGCACACAGCAGATGTAGCGTAGTCCAGGGCAAAAGCGAGCAAGTTAGAGTCACACCCACGTGGCACACCAGGGGGGTCCTTCTGCTGCCTCCTGTCCTTGTACCTTCCTGAGCCAGAGGCAGCCAGGGGCTGTGGGCCGGTGGGCTCGGGGAGGCTGAGGGCCTTTTTGTTCTGCTTGTTTCCTTTCGCTCTCCTCCGCCTTGTGCAGGCCCCTTTGGTTAACCCTTTCCTCCCCCCATTGTTTGCTTCTGCCAAGCTGAGCCACTGAGGAACCACTGTGCTGCGGAACAGCCGGGAGCAGGCTCTGCCCCGCACCACCACCCGGCCTGCAGCTCTGAAGACCCAGCCCAGCCCTGCCTGCAGGACCTCCAAGCTGCTTGGCCTGGGCCTGCCACCACCAGGTCCTGCAGAGCCAGCCCTGCCCTGGCTGCGGAGGAGCGCTCCAGGCCCCTAGCAGATGAGCCTGGAACCCCAGAGGGTCAAGAAGTGACTTGTCCAGAATAACATGTTTTTAATAGGAAAAAACCTTTTTATAAAATGAACTTTTAACACTTGGCTCAAGCCTCTAGGTAAAACTGCCAATCTTTAGACAAATAACTATGGAGTTAGGGGACAGAGGAACTGAGATTAGCCAAAAAGCCAGTTGGTATAGCCCTGTCCTCAGCATGGGGCCGGGGCCTTGGCCTGGCCCATGGGTGAGTTGGAAGGAGTGGGCCCAGGCGAGGAGACTCCTGAGGGGCTGCTGCTCAGACCAACAAGGCAGCTGCTGTTCTTACAGACTGCTCAGCTTTTGTCCCCATCTAGAGCTGGACTCAGTTCTTTAGTGAGAAAACAGCCTCAGAGGTGCCTGGGCTGAAGCAGAGGTTTCCGGTCTGTTCCTGGGGTTCCCAATGTGAAGTTCCAGGGGCCAAATGGGAGACGGGCAAATAGTGTCTGGTGCCAGGATGTTGTAGCTGGTGCTGGGAGCTCCCAGTGGCTCACCTGGTAGGCAGTTGGCACTGCCAGGGCTGGTTGCCCTCGAGCTCTTCTGACATCCTGCCTCATCCAAGATAGACAGGAAAATAGCTGTGTTCTGGGCATTAATGGAAAGGTCAGCTAAGATCGCTACTTGCTAGTTGGTGACCTGTCTGATCAGGTTTGTGTGATTGGGCTTATTTTGACTCTCTGCGTTTTGGTTTGAGTGTTGCGCTCACTGCTGGGCACATCCATGGCTCCAGCTGTGGAAAAGGTAGATCAGGTGATAATCCATTTGATTCCTCCTGTGTGGCCTTGAGGGCAGGCTGGTGTCCTGGCATTCCACTGCTGCTTAACCCTTTTCTAGCTTGCTTTGCATCTGAAAGTAACTTGGGTGTTCTTCTGGGACAGAGATTTTAAGGGGTGGAGGCAGAACCAGGCCAGCTGCTGTCCAGTCTCTTCCAGGGAGGAGAGCGGGGAGCAGCACTGTGCAGCGTGTCGCCAGGCCTTGGCTCTCCTGGCCTGGTTCACTCTGGTCCCAGGGCGTGTTTTCCAGGCTTCAACAGCACTTCACTTTCCCAGCAGAGGCTGTGAGCTGGATTCTGTGCGGGTGTGAGTGTGCAGGGGAGCTCCGTGGGGCACCTTCCCAGCCCCTGGTTGCCCAGAGGTGGCTGTCCGTCGCTGGACGCTCTGCACTTCTGTCTGCTGAGCGCCCAGCACAGCGGTGTGGGTGTGGGGTGCGGCCTCCTCTGCCCTGGAGGCAGGTCGGCCTCCACCTCCAGAAACTACACAAGGACCTGTCACCTTGAAGTTGTGCGTGGTCTCCTGCCTCTCCGCCTTAGGGATCCTCCCCATCAGTTCGCACCTGTGGGAAAGGACGGGACTCTCTCGACTTCCCTCCCGCTGTGCTGCTCTGGGCCCCGCCCCACTGCCCCGCACCCCTCCTCCCTGGCGCTCCCTAGCCCGCAGTGCAGGAGGCCCTGCTGGCGGCAGGGGCTCTGCTGAGAAAACGACAGACACTACGATGAGTCCCTGAAGCTATATTTTGTTTCTAGACACGTGAGGCATTTCTTCCCCGAAGCTGCTCTGCCCTCCGTGTCTATTCAGGGCATCTCCTGCTGGGAAGGCTCCCGGCGGCCGGGCTGGGCCTTGAGATGGGTTTCTTTCTGAATGTGGAAAGGAAAGTGATAGGACCTTTCTCTTGCTTGCTCTCTCTTCCTTACTCCCCCTCTGGGTAAGGTCCCTCTCTTCCCTAGAAAGGAATTTTGCAACTTTAAGGTCTGGCTTCGGGTGGATTGGCCCCTGCTGTCACGCTTCTCCAGCGCAGGAGCGCAGGCCTCACAGTGTGGCGCCTCGCGTCTGCACCTGCGGGTGCGGGAGCCAGTTGGGCGGAGCTGGGTTGCGCTCAGTCCTGTGCGGGCCGCAGGTCCCGCCTGCCTCTGCTCTCCTCTCACCAGCTGCCCTGGGCGGCAGGCCTTCCCTCCTGCCGGGCTGCGTGCTGCTGCACATCCCTCGTCCCTGAGCCCTGGGTTGGAGCAGGCAGCTCGCCGGCCGCTGTTGCGTCCAGACATTAGAAATGAGTCTGAACTCGATCAGTTTTGAGCCACCCAGGCCCGCAGAGCGCAGTTCACAAGACTGTTGCTGCTAATGGTGTGGCGATGGGGCTGAACTGTAATAAAAATGTTATTTAATCTTTGTCGCTGTATTTTGATACTTGAATGACTTCCCTTTTGTTTTACTGTACATAAAATTGTTAATCTGATTTTGTCTGAATTCTAAACACCTTGTGGTACCAGACATAACCAATCTGTGCAGCAGCATAGACTGACCTCACTACACGGAATGTAAATAGTCCTGGGCTTCCAGCTTTGGTTTTGTTATTTTCATAACTGTACAACTTAGACTGAATTAATAAATGAGAAGTGACACAAAACCAGCCTTATGTTTTGGAGTCTCTGAAATAGAAACTTTGTTTCCTAGCAGAATTCTGGGCACAGGCTGGATGCTGCTGCAGGTTGGGAATAAGCGTCTTGCCTTGCTTGGCTTAGAAGACAGTTTGGGAATTCTGCTCCCTGCCGGGCATTCTTCAAAAGGTAGCTACCAAGGGTGGCCTGGCATAGCTAACCCTGTCAAGCAGGGGGCCCTGCTCTTCACCTCCCCGTCCTTAGGAATGTCTGGTTGTGAACACCATAGAAGGGCCACATTATAGGCGCGTCTCCGTCCTGGGCTGAGCTCTTCAGTCTGTGGATGTTTAGTGAACACACATGGACCTGCTGTGCACCTTGGTGGTTCTAAAACGGAAAGAAAACTCTCTCTTCAAGAACTGAGAGCTGAATTGTGGAGGATGAGTTTTAGACATAACCTGTGAGACAGTCCAAGAGCTGTAGGGATGCTGAGGGACAAAGTGCACCAGGGATGGGGCAGGAGGTGGTGCTGAGCTGGGGTTTGGGTTTTTTGGGGTTTTTGTACCAGGGATTGAACTCAGGGGCACTCAATCACAGAGCCACATCCCCAGCCCTACTTTGTATTTTATTTAGAGACAGGGTCTCACCGAGTTGCTTAGTGCCTAATTTTTGCTGAGGCTGGCTTTGAACTCACAATCCTCCTGCCTCAGCCTCCAGAGCTGCTGGCATTATAGGCGTGCACCACCCATGCGATGGTTTTTAAAGGGGAGAATGTGTCAGGTGTACATCTGTGATCCCAGAGACTCAGGAGGCTAAGGCAGTAGGATCTCAAGTTTGAGGCCAGTCTGGGCAACTTAGCAAGACGCTTTCTCAAAAAATAAAAGGCTGGGGATATAGCTCAGTGGTGGAGCTCCCCTGGTCTCAATCCCAAATGCTGGGGGCGGGAGTGAAAGGCGCAGCAACAGCAGCCCCTTTATTGAGCACCTGTGTTCCAAGCTCTGTGGAAAACTATAAAAGCTGCCATCCCATCAGCCCCACACCTTTGTGGGTAGGTATTAGCACTTCTTTCAGAGAAGGAAATGGGCTCAAAATTTAAAATACCTGCTTAGAGCCAAAGGTAGGACTTGGAGACACCCCAGTGGCTCTAAGCTGTCCAAGCCCCTGCTCCTAGGCCTTCAGCCCGAGCTGCCCAACACAGAATGCTCTTATTTGTGAGTTTGTGAATCTTCCACATGTTAAAAGGTTTAAAAATCATTGATCCAGTCCAACACCCAATTTTACTTGTGAAGGAAACAAGGTCCATGACAAGGAAAACGATCTTGCCTTGGCCAGCCAGCCACCCACTGGCCAGTGGCAGAAGGGACCAGACGCAGGTTCCCTGCCTGGGAGAGCAGGCACGGCTCAGGCATGGGGCCACCACCCCCAGTGGCTGTGGTGTTGTCCTCGGCAGGTCTGGTCATGACCAGCATCACTGCTCCATCGTAGCATGGCACCAGGACACACTGCCACTCACGACCCGCTTCTGGTACCACCCAGCAGCCTCAGGAGGAGCCTTCTACTCTGCCTGCTCCCAAGGCTGCAGTGTCCAGGGTGCCCAGGCCCCAGAGGTGGGGAGGCAGAGTCCCCTGCAGGCACTCAGCCCCAGGCTGAGGGAGGGAGGGAAGGAGTAGGTGGGACACACGGCCTACGGTGTCCCTCAGCCTCCACCCACCACTCCCCATCACCCTCTGCCTCTTCAGACTGGGTGACACACTAGTGGCATGTGGCCTTGGCGCAGGAAGAGGCCAGGAGATGAACAGAGCGTCTGCTCTTGGGCCTCCGAGTGGAGTGCGAGGAAACCTCAGTCCTCTTCCATCCCCTCTTCTCTGTCCCCCTTTAGAGGCTGGCTTGTGTCACACTCCCCCACATCCTTGGGGGGCTCCCTTCCACAGTACCCTGTGGGCGTGGCTCCCAGGTGGCTGTGGCCTTGCCAGGATGAGGAGACTGCCTCCAGGGGAGTGGCCGGGGAGGAAGAGCTCGGCAATCTGGAGCATATTCCAGGGCCGCGAAAACACCCTCCAGCCAGCCAGCCACAGCCACCAGCTTCCTAGAGTGTCCAGGTCCCTCCCGAGTCCCAGGCAGGCTCAGCCAACGTCAGAATGTCCTGCAGTTCAAAATGTGGCTCCCGTGGCACCACTTGTCTCCGACTAACACCCAAGGAAGAGCACAGGTTTGAACTGTCCCAAGCTCAGCGCAGTCCGCAGAACTCGGCGGCCAGGAATACAATCCTACACAAGCACGAGCCAGAGAGAACTGTCCAAACGCCTGAGGTCGTTATCATCCGCTAAACGGAGTGGGGACAACTAGGTAGCCGAGGGGATGGGGGTGCAGGGAGATTCCTGCTCCTACTTACCCCAAAATAAATTCCAGATGGCTTGCATATCTAAATGTAGAAGGAAAAAAACCAAAACTTCAAAGCTAGAAAAAAGGGAGACTTTTTTCATAATGTTGGTATGAGAAAGGCCTTTCCACACATACTACAAAACTCTGAATTCTTTTTTTTTTTAAAGATTAACATATTCAACTATATAAAAAGCAAACATTCCTGCATAGCTCCATTAAGAAAAAAACGATCTGGGCTGGGCTGTAGCTCAGTGGTAGAGCGCTTGCTGGCGCGTGTGAGGCACTGGGTTTGATCCTCAGCACTCATGAAAATAAACAAAAATGAAGGCTGTCCATCTACAACTACAAAAAAAAAAAAAAAAAATCAGCCAGATGTTGTGCACACCTGTAATCCTAGCTACTCAGGAGGCTGAGGCTGGAGGATCTCAAATTCAAGGCCAGCCTGGACAACTTAGTGAGACCCAGTTTCAAAAATAAGAAGGGTTGGTGTGCAGCTCCATGGTAGAGCATCCCAGGTTCAATGCCCAGGACCAAAAATCAAAATAAAACAAAACTACCTGGAACTTCTTACAGGCAATCCTTCCTTTTCTCAGAACAACTAAAGCCCCTGGTGGATGCACTGTGAGCCCAGAGAAGGTCTGCTTTCTCCAGCCCCCAGACCAGGAAAGGCCAGTCTCAGAGGACAGGAGACTTAGTCAATAGCTGCTCTACTCCAGCCAAACACCAGAAAAGAAACGTGGCCCCAAGCCAGCCAGTGGGGAGCCTCGCTGTCCACCCTCCCCAGGCTGTCGTGAGGCACCCAGATGCCCCCACTGGGCAGTGTCAGAGCAGTGTAATCACCCAGGGGCCACAGGCCACTCCCACCTGGGAGTCAGAACTTCCCCCACCTCCCAGGAGCAAGGAGCCTTCCACCTGGGGTGAAGAAACTAATGGAAATTTTAGAACTGAAAAGTACAATAACTAAAACAAGAAGCTAGTGGATGGGCAAAGAACAGAAGAGGGGGAAAGAGAAAGAATCCATAAGCTGGAAAACAGAACAATAGAAACCACCCAATCTACACAGCAGAGGAAACACACTAAGAATAAACAAGAATGGATAGAGTCTCAGAAACCTGTGAGACCATAACCAAAGTACTGACATACATGTCACCAGAGTCCCAGAAAGACACGGGAAGAGGGTGAGGCAAAAAAAGGGGGGCGGGGGACTCAAATAATGCCTGAGAGCTTTCGGATTTGGAAAGAGACAATCCAACCCAAGAAGCTAAGCAAACCCCAAACCAGATAAGCAAAGCCAAAGAAATCCATGCCAAGATCCGTCATAGTTAAATTTCAGAAAACAAAAGGCAAAAAAATCTTGAAAGCAGTAAAGGAAAAAAGATACCGTTCCCATAGGGGAAAAGCTGGTTGAATGACAGCGGACC